>WNWK01002754.1:0-170000 GCA_009830355.1 Cherax destructor
ATGGGTCCACATTATTGATGCAAGGGTTCCTCATGTAGATCTGCATTTTGAGCACAGCTCCCTCAGATAAGCTGCAAGTGGTAAATTTTGGCCTAGATATGAAAGGATGGGTCTGTGAAGTGAGTCTGAACAGTATATAAAATAATCCTGCCCCACATGGTGCTTGATGGGAAATGCAAAACTCTGACCATGTGTTTAGTTTAAAATAGTGACTTTTGGGTGTTTTTATGGTTTTTATTCCTCTTCAAGGGGGCCCTTGATGCAGTGAAGAGGCTTTTCGTCTGAGAAATTGGACTTTTTGGTCTTCTTCCTCTGACCGAACCTAATTACCCCCAATCCTCTCCTTCCCTACCCCCATCCTTCCCATCCCTCCTCCTTTTCCCATGCCTTCCCTCTCCTCCCTTTCCTACTTTTCGTCTATGGGGTCCTTCCCTCAGGAATTCTAGCTCCTAGGTTGGGGGACGGGTATCTTTGTCCATCCCATTCCGTTGAGGTTCTTGGTGGTTGTGGAGTAGTTTGTCGTGGAATCTGGATCATCAGGGGATGTCCCAATCCCTCTCCAGTCTCCTGGGGGGCAGCTTGTGATGTCTTTTGGGTGACGGGTGTATGTATGTTAGCTGAAGGAGGTATGCCTTGTGGTGGATTTCTGACTGCCCTCTCTTTTGTCCACTGAGGTGACTTGGTGGGTGGCCCCTTGGCCTGCCTGGCAAAGCTCTCGCTTCACACGTGGAGGGCCTGGGTTCGATTCCCGGCGGGGTGAAAACATTTCGACACTTTTCCTTACACCTGTTGTCCTGTTCACCTAGCAGCAAATAGGTACCTGGGTGTTAGTCGACTGGTGTGGGTCGCATCCTGGGGGACAAGATTGAGGACCCCAATGGAAATAAGACAGACAGTCCTCAATGATGCACTGCCTTTCTTGGGTTATCCTGGGTGGTTAACCCTCCGGGGTTAAAAATCCAACGAAATCTTATCTAATGTGAGGTTGCTTTCCTGGATTGCCGGTTTACTGGCATGAAAGGTAGGGTATGGCACGGGTTCCATTCCGTATCTGTATTACTAGCCACGCTGGGGTCCTCTTGGGAGTGAGGGGGATTTGCGGACCTTTCATTCCTCCAAGGTGCTACCCTCCACATTTCCCCCCTCCTCCTTTTTTTTCTTTTAGCTCTTTGCTTTTTTTACTTTTTTACCTTTTTTGATAAAACAAAAAACAAGTGACCTAATCATGGAGTCTCAAATCCATGATACTTCTTCTCCCAGACCCCTTTCTGCTGCAGCGCCCTCTTCTGACCCTACTTTGTTATCTGACCATTCTTCAGACCTTTCTAACACCCCAGTACCTTCTGGGGATAATATTTCATTGCCTGCCCCTGGTACTGGGGTTCCACCTAACTCATTTGATACATCTGACCTCTGCACATATTTGACCATGCCTCCGGGCTTTTCCCTCTATGGTGTGACGATTTTCAGATCGCCCTCACATCTCAGGATGGACCACCTCTGGTCCCACACCTGAACGACCATTAACAGATGACACTGCTTCGATTACCTCTCGCTCTTCCCAGAAAAGGCAGCACGACACTCACTCCCCTAACACACTACATTTCAAAGTACTACTCAATCGACTAAGTTTTTCACTCTGCAACCAGCATCCCACTATCCTTCTGATCATAGTATCAGCAAGGCACTCCTGTGCCATGTTGGTCAAAATATTTATTTCATGCTCTTAAGAGTGGTGCATGCATCATCGCAGTGCAAATACTGGCCAGGCTCACAATCTTTCCCTTCTTACCTTCATAGACAATATTCCTGTCACAATTAAAAAACACGTTTCTTTCAATTCTTGCAGTGGTACCATAGTTTTGCCTCAAACCATTGCTCAACATGATACTGATATCCTGGAGCAACTTGAGCTCCAAGACCCTCAATTCTCAAAGTGGACACTTATGTACTACCTGCCTGAGGGAGGGGTGGTTTCCTTGCAATGTAGCTCGCTTAACTTTTGACTGCCGAGAACTTCTGTCCTCAGTTTATATTGCAGAACACTGTTTACAAGTCCGAGAGTCGATCCCTCCACCACAACAGTGTAGAAATTGCTAGCGCTTCGGACACCCAGTGAAATATTGCAGGTCCATGGCAGAATTCCCAGTCTGTGGTGCTGCCAACCATACCAATACATCTTCCAGCCTACCTCCCTCTTGCCTTAATTGTAATGAGGATCACTCAGCTTATTCATGCCATTGCCAAGTTCACTTAAAAGACCGAGAAATCTGCTATCTCAAAGAGACAAGGGTTTCACTTATGCCATGGCAGTCTCTCATCTCTGCCCCCAAGGAAGATTTCCATGACTTTCTTACTCTAGAGTTACTAAGTAGTCTCCAACCTCAGTGGTACCTACTTCCACAATCTCCTCTGTGGTCACAACTTCAACAGTCACCTCTGTTTCTAACTCTTTTGCAGCCCTGGACTTCGAGATCCCTACATCATCACCTCAAACTTTCCTTGAGTCTTCATCTCGCTCACATGTGTCTATGTCTACAAGACTTTCCACAACTACACCTTCCCTTCGCCTCTACTTCTTTAAAGTCTAAAACATCCCCAAAGTTCAAATCTCCTTTAACCCCTCCTTCCCAAACATTTTTCCTTTCCAGTCTTTTTACCTAGTACTTTACCTCTTACTGGCTCTGTTATGGGTGTGGAGGTTCATTCTTCCCTACATACAGTTCTCTCCTCTCCTGTCTCCTCCCAGGTTTCTTCCCAAGTTAACTCTAACCTCTCATCCCTGCCCTTCTTTGGTAACCTTTATCATCTCTCTGATTTTTACTCCCCTTTCCCCTTCTATCTCTGATGTTGAACTACCTGCAGCTTCCTTGTCCTTTGAAACGATTGAAGCTATCTCTGAATATACTGGGGAGACAAAACCAACGATGAACACCGATCCGCCCATCACTTCTCCTCTTCCTCACTTTTTTAAATCATCTACACAACTCTCTTTCTTTGTAGCGTTCCAATCCTTTGCTGCTTACTCGTTTTCTGCTACCTCCACATGTAGACTTTACTAGCCCTCCTAGTCCGTAGTTACCTACTGCTCCATGTTACCAGTATACAGTATACTACTTTTCTTCATAAATCATGACTTATTTACAGTGGAATATTTGAGGCCTCAGGGATAATTGGGGTAAGCTTCAGGTGTTGCTTTCCCAGTTATTCCCTGTTTGTGTCTATTTACAAGAAACTAAATTGCACTCCACTGTTATTCATGTTGTAGGTGTGCTAGGCTGATCTTACCTAACAGGATTCCTGCTAGTCTGTGAGAGGCAGTGCCAATTCCTGAAGAGATGGGCCTCATCAGGACACTGAGCGTGTGTGTGTGTTTTGAGTAGACCATAGAGTCTTGTCACTCTTAAGTTGTTGAGAAGCAGGTGCAAGAGTTTCATGCTTCTTCTATCAAATTCACTCACTTTTGACCTATGTTCACCTCACCTATTGTACTATATGTACTATACTACATGTCCTGTATTAGGGCTGAAGAAGCCACATGTGGCAAAACATTTCCATATTAATTCCTTAATCAGTGCATACATGTATTTAACCTA
Organism: Cherax destructor; assembly: GCA_009830355.1. Classification (NCBI taxonomy): domain Eukaryota; kingdom Metazoa; phylum Arthropoda; class Malacostraca; order Decapoda; family Parastacidae; genus Cherax; species Cherax destructor. Next base: position 3,597 of record WNWK01002754.1, read on the forward strand.
AAGTAGTATACCAACAGTGTTCACTATGTTTGATGTACCTGGGGCTGGTGTTGACCTATCATCCAATATGAGTGATTGCTCCAACTCCTTCACCCTAAAACAGATATTGTGTTGAGAACAAAATCTTATCACTTTTCCAGAAACATATACACAGAGAGATGTACTATATCTTTCGGTGTATATAAAGTTGAGTTTAATCATTATTTTTGGGATTAACATATTTTTTATTTGTGATTTACTTGTGAAATGCATCCTTAATGATGCAAGTTCAGTTGACAGGCATTAAACCTGACAAATCAGCAGACCATCTTCTAGACATAAACCAACTAACCATATTAGTAATATAACAGTAAAACTAATATCAGGACTTTTACGGAAAGACTACTGAAAGTTACAAAAGTAAATACTATGTAAGTATATAGTGGTGTAGGGCAATGTAATCAAAAGATAATGCAAATTCTTTACATTAGTAAAATATGTTGGAAGAAGCTCAGAATACCCATCAGTCTTGGCACAGGATTCAAACTAACTGATTAATAAGATTCAATGTGCTGAATAGAAGGTAAATGAAACAGAGGTAATGTTGGATAAATTGTACATGTATCTTTTCAGACTTATTATCAAATGCTCCCATATAGTTACAATAACATTAGAAAACTAGAGCATTTAATTCATAATTATATAAATTTATGTACAAATATGTTTTTTCTTCAATAAAATCTGATGAATTAAGAAAAAAAAAAGTGCATGTTATGGACACTTGAATACTGTCATGGGGTTATAGGACCCAATATGTATTTTAAAATCTGAAATGAATATGAATAATATAAAATAAATTCCTACTTAAGAGTGCAGAGGAATAAACTACAGTGGTTAGTTCTTTCTAAACTAAATTAGAAAAATAAAACAAGAACTAATATGACTAGGTGGCTAGTACACAAAGCTGATTTTTCCAAGTCATTAGTAAGTCCAGGGTCACAATATTCCCACCACATACCACAAACACAACTGGTCCATCTTTGCATATGACATCTTTAGAGATAAATTCTTGAATGATGCCACAATATCCGGCTGCTAACGCTGCTCCACATGCAGGTTCAACAAGCATGTGGTGTTCATCTGAAATATATAAAAAACACTTACTTACAGTACAGTATCTACCAGTGAAGGACTGCCTGTGAGTACATGAGTGGGCAAACAATGGCATCAATGCAAAGCAGGAATGGGATGTGATAAAATACAAGTTGAGTATCCCTTATCTGAAATTCAAAAATTCAAAAAGCTCCGACATCCAAAACATTTTCTGAGCACAGACATGACACCACAAATGGAAAATTGCAGTCAGCTGTGGAAAGGTTCCCAGGCATTGCACAAGTCTCTGCATACCCAGACAGTTGTGATACAATGACCATGCTTACCCTAGGTGGGTGTGGTTCTGTTGCAGTGTTGGCACCAATTTGTCATCAACAGTTGTCACCACAAGACCTTTGTGCATTACTCACTGTGATTACATTGTGTTTTGTGCTTATTCTCTGTTCTGTGGTGCAAAGATAATAGTAAAAACATGAAGAAGACCTGCAGATACCCCTTTTGTTAACAGTGATAAGAAAAGGAGGAAGTATTTGTTTATCTATACGTAGTACTCAAGTTGTCGGAGAAACTGAACGGCGGTGTAAGTGTGAAGCATCTTTCAGAAGAGTATGGTGTTGGATGACCACCATCTACAACCTGAAGAAACAGTAGGATAAACCATTAAAATTGTATACTGCAAGTGATGAACAGAAGTTAATGAAAAATAAGAAAACACTGCATAAAGCTAAAAATGATCTTGATCATGTATTGAGAGTGGATTTGTCAGTGGTGCAGTGAACATATGTCCTTAATGGTATGCTGATCATAAAACAAGCAAAGATCTATCATGATGAGCCGAAAATTCAAGATTAACTATGAATGTTCAACAGGCTGGTTGCAGAATTTTAAGAAAAGGCACGGCATTAAATTTTTAAAGATTTATGGTTGGTGGTACATTATCTGCTGATCTTGAAGCAATAGAGAAATTCATTGATGAGTTTGCCAAGGTTGTCGATGATGATGAAAATATGACGCCAGAACAAGTCTACAATGCTGATGAAACATCACTGTTTTGGCATTATTGCCTCAAAACATTGACTACGTACAGCTGATAAGACAGCCCCACATGAATTAAGGATGCTAAGGACAATAACTGTCCTGAGATGTGCAAATGGAGCAGGCATGAATAAGTGTAAAATGGCTGTGATAGGCAAAAGCATGCATGATTGCTGTTTTAAAGGAATGAATTTCTTACCAGTCAATTATTATGCCAACAAAAGGGCATGAATCACTAGGAACATCTTTCCTAATTGGTTTCCAAAGCTTTTTGTACTAGCGGCTTGTGCCTACTGCAGGGAAGCTGGACTGGATGACAACTGCATAATTTTGTTATTCCTTAATAACTGTTCTGCTCATCTTCCAGCTGAATATCTCGTCAAAAATAACATGTACAGTAAGCCATGTACGTTTCGTCAAATGTGACTTTATTAATTCAACCATATCTTTACATCAACGAAGAGTAAATATAAAAAAAAAAAGTTTCTTGAACAGCATGCTGGCAGCTGTGAAGAGAGGCATGCGTATGGAAAGTTTCCAAAAGGTGTTGCCAACTCTTTGAACACAGTGACTAAAGACACTTGTGTATACCTGGCACAACCTCTGGCCTGCAACTATGTTCAGTGATGATGAACAAGGTGGTGATTTTGAAGAACTTCGTATGTCAAGTGAGAAAAAAAATGACATCAGACCTCCTTACATATTCAAAAGGGATACTTTTGGAGTCTGCCAGCAAGCTGGAAAAAGCTTGCCGGCAGACTCCAGTTGTTCATTCAATGACTGATGATAAAACAGCTGAAATGGTTCTGAATCAAGGGAACTGTGATGATAATAGTGAACATGAAGATGACTAGCAGAACAAGAAATTATGACAGTTTACAAAATCAAAGAGAAACTGCTACAACAAAGACCCCTGTTAATGAGGCAGATAACACTGGAAGAAACATTTAAAAAAGCCATCCAGTACAGTGCCTCCTCATTCCTAGAGCACCCACTTCCTGGTCCCTCAACTGCTTCTTCTGTAAATGTGACTGGCATCATTATTGAAAAAAAAAAATTCTAACGGTTTTCAAAACATTTTTACACTTTAACCCTTTCAGGGTCCAGACCCTCGATCTGAAACTTGTCCATAGGGTCCAAGATTTAAAAAAAAAAAAATGTTATTTTTTTCTTATGAAATGGTAGAGAATCTTTTTCTGAATGTAATAAAACAAAAAGTATGAAATTTGATGGAAAATTGACAGAATTATGCTATCACGAATTTTGCTGCGTCAGCAATATTTATGCATCCGCGATTTTGCCCACTTTGACTCCTATTTTAGGTTAATTACATTATTCCAGTCGACCAAATTCTTAGTTATTTTACTAGTATCACTTCTATTTTATCGACTGAACACAAGAAACTGCCCAAACAACTATTTCAATTACCCAATAGTGATCAGAAATTGGTAATTTGGCCAATTTCACACAAAGTTCAAAATATTCACAAATATTCACACAAAGTTCAAAATTATTCACACCAAAAAATAGATTTACTTTTATGCAATATTGCAATAACTGTATAAATAAATATGGGCAAAAATTGAACATTTCTGCTACTTTGAGCTCAATTTCAAGCTATTTTCAGTACTAAAACCAATCAAAATCATCTCTATTTCTGTAACATATTTTCCATTCTATCAAATGAGACCAAGAAACTGTGAATATAACCGTAAAAAACAAACGAAAATACACTGCAAAGTCGCTATTTTAATCCAAAAACACAGTCGCAGTTTTTTTCTCATTATGCACTGCTTGCTGCAGGATTTGTTTTATGTGGTGCACATTTACCATATAGATGCATTCTCTCATAACTAGGCCCAAATTTACCGCTTGCAACTTATCTGAGTGAGCTGAGCTCATGACAGTACTACAGCATGGACCCTGGCTTCAAACCCTTAGAACTACGGGACGGACCCTCAAGGGGTTACCTGGAGAGAGTTTACCTGGAGAGAGTTCCAGGGGTCAACACCCCTGCGGCCCGGTCTGTGACCAGGCCTCATGTTGGATCAGAGCCTGATCAACCAGGCTGTTACTGCTGGCCGCACTCAGTCCAACGTACGAACCACAGCCTGGCTGGTCAGGCACCGACTTTAGGTGCCTGTCCAGTGCCTGCTTGAAGACAGCCAGGGGTCTATTGGTAATCCCCCTTATGTATGCTGGGAGGCAGTTGAACAGTCTCTCAACGTGCTAGTGGCACCCCTGCTTTTCATTGGGGGGATGTTACATCGTCTGCCGAGTCTTTTGCTTTCACAGGGAGTGACACTCGTGTGCAAGTTTGGTACTAATCCCTCTAGGATTTTCCAAGTGTATATAATAATGTATCTCTCCCGCCTGCGTTCCAGGGAGTACAGGTTTAGGCACTTCAAGCGTTCCCAGTAATTGAGGTGGTTTATTGCAGTTATGTATGCCGTGAAGGTTCTCTGTACATTTTCTAGGTCAGCAATTTCACCTGCCTTGAAAGGTGCAGTTAGTGTACAGCAATATTCCAGCCTAGATAGAACAAGCGACCTGAAAAGTGTCAACATGGGCTTGGCATCCCTGGTTTTGAAGGTTCTCATTATCCATCCTGTCATTTTTCTGGCAGATGCGATTGCTACAGTGTTATGGTCCTTGAAGGTGAGATCCTCTGTCATGATCACTCCCAGGTCTTTGACATTAGTTTACAAACCTTAAAAATAAAATACAGAGTACAGCATCCTTTTAATCAAAACACAGCATCATAGGTGGAGACTGAAAGCCTGCCACTGTTTGTTGTTTATTAACAAGTGATGCAGGTAGTATTCTACTAATGCTGCTGTTCTGCTTTTTGTTACCCAGGACACATTATTTTTTTCATTATATTAATAGTATGTCATATTTTTTTACTGTTAATTAAGTACATGAGCATGTGAATAAGTGTAAGACAAAGATTGCTTATCAGTAGCACATTCAGAGTCAGGAATGATTGTCCACCTGGCAGCCAAGGTAGTGATAGCTTAGTTGTCTGATGGTTCAGTGTAAACAAGCTTCGTTTCATGCACAAAATTATTAAAAATATTTTATAAAACCACATTCAGGTCATATGTATAAGCTGTAAATGAAATATAAACGTATTTTGTGTTTAGACTTGGGTCACATCCCCAAGCTACTTCATTATACAGTGGTCCCTCGGCTTTCGTGCATCTCCAAACTCGAACATTTATGTAAGTGTATTTTCGTAAGTGCTGTTGCAAGTGTATTTTTGGGGGTCTTAAATAGACTAACCTACGTGACATTATTTCTTAAGGAAGTAAATTCGTTCAGTAATGGCACTTGAGCAGCATTCTGGAACGAATTTTCGGCGAAAACCGAGGGACCACTGTATAGGTACAGTATGCAAATATTCCAAAATCTGAGGAGCTTCCAGCCCTAAACATTTCGGATAAGGAATACTCAACCTGTACCTTAATTCAAAAACTAATTTATCAATGAGTTTTCACTTTCAATACATCTTTAAAAGATGTAGCATCAATCTTTGTCACCATATCCCTAGGCCTATACCAGTGGTTCTCAACTGGGGTTCCCCGGAACCCTAGGGTTCCACGAGAGGTTGCTAGGGGTTCCGAGAGAAATAGGCTAATCATAAGTAAATGCATTTTTGAGTCATCTTTGTGTTTAATTTTATATTTGTAATTTTACTAGCACATTCTTGGAAAATTCTTGGGTACAGTAGGGCCCCACTTACATGGCAGGTTAGGTTCCAGGCTACTGCTGTAAAGCAGAAATTGCTGTAAAGTTGAACATCATTTTTTCCACTTACAAATGCATATAAATGCTGGATAACAGGTTTACACTAACATATATTAAGTTAGCAACAGAACTAGGCATTAAAAAACACAATAAAAAGTAAAATACACACACAGTATACTTGTTACTTACCTTAAAATATTAATATGAATGTGTGAGAAGTAAGTGGCAGTGTAAAAGTTTTTCTCTGTCAGCAATAAGTCACTTTGTCTGACTTTTTTGGGTTATCCTAGGTTCTCTACACATATGCTGCTACATGTAACTGTATTTGATGGCTATCTCAGCCATCGACATACCTTGTTAGCAAGTAAGTTTATTCAGGTATGTACGTATACACAAATACAGTTACATAGATTATCATACATAGCAGCATATGTGTAGAGAACCTAGGATAACCCAAAAAAGTCAGTTCACTAAGTTTAATAATTCCTAACTAAGCTTTGAAGCCATCGTCAACGAGAGCCAACTAGTTAACAAAATAGTAAATGAGGAGAATGAGATACACTAAGCTCAGACAATGTAAAAACACAAACTGAATGGGTGGTGGGTGATCACTCACCAGCCACCTGTTCGTTCTACGGCGCAGGCGATCACTCGCCCGCGCCCTAGGGTAAAACCTTTGAGAAACGCTGGCCTAATCTAACTTAAATAGAAGTTCATCTAATTTTTCTCACTATCCAGTCTACTAACATTACATAAGCACTTCAAAATTAATTTTATTATCACCAACCCACGTTTTGTTGCCATGAGTTAATGCCTATTACATTAGCAAAGAAGGCACTCTAATAAAGGTGAATTAACTTTTTCTTAATACTATTACTTTCTTCAATACACCATCATTTTTCCATCCTTTCAACATCATCTTGCTAATCTACTTACATTACGTGCAAAAATGTAAATATTTAAACATTTAAAAAAGACCAGTCTTCATTTACTCAGCTTTTAAATTAATAAATAAACACTAACAGATTATGGTTAACTCTTAAAGTGTGGGAAAAAGACTGGCGGCAGGAATAAATTAGAACATAAACCATAAAAACTGCAGTTACTATATGATCCTTTTAAAGAGTCTCACAGTGTTTTGAAAGTTTGTTTTATTTAAATTTTAATTTAGCTGATATGTAGCATTCTATATATCAATACAGTGGTACCTCGAGTTACGATATTTTTTCGTTCGAGAATGCTGTTCAAGTGCCATTACCAAACGAATTTATCCCCATAAGGAATAATGTAAAATAGACTTTTACACCCCCAAAAATATACTTACAAAAGCATTTAAAAAAAATAAACTTACATAAAAGGGCAATTTTGGGGACCATCGTAACTCGAGGTACCACTGTATTTCTATCCTCATAAATAGCATAAGCTAAAACAGGAAATTTCACACATAAAAGCTTGAACTTCATGAAAAAAAAAGAAAAAAAAAAGACAATGAGTAACAAGGCATACTTAGTTTTGTGGCTTATCAGGTGCATGATGATGATAATCATGCATGTTCTCTATTACTATGCAAGGCAAACAGTTATTCATTTATATGTTCTCTGTCTGCACTAAATTTCATTGCTGCTTATTAACTAGAGGACATCATGCAACTTTATATCATTAATATCTTTTTCAGGTTTAATAATTAACATTTTGTGCTATGAGGTTTCACAAAAAGCTTTTTTAAATTCAGTTTTTTAACACACTGGCTGTCTCCCACCAAAGTAGGGTGACCTGAAAAAAAGGAAACACTTTCACCATCACTGTTTTGCCAGAGGTGCATTGATAGTATAGCTCAGATGCCCTTGCAAACTGCAATATCCCCACTCCTCCTTCAGAGTGCAGGCACTGTACTTCCCACCTCCAGGACTCAAGTCCGGCTAACCAGTTTCCCTGAATCCCTTCATAAATGTTACCATGTTACCCTGTTCATACTCCAACAGCATGTCAAGTTATAAAAACTCCACTTACTCCTATCTAACAGGCTCGCACACATTTGCTGAATGCCCAAGCTCTTCGCATACAAAACTTCTTTTACCCCTCCTCCCACCAACCTTTCCTAGGGCAATCTCTATCATTTATTCATTGGGTAAAGGAGGTTTTTGCTAACTTCCTTTACCCACTGAATAAATGATGGTATTTGAATGAATGGCCACCAAATGAATGATGGCATTTGCATTTCTTTTTTTGTGGGTCACAATACCTCAGTGAAAAACAGCCAGTGCATTAAAATAAAAATCAACATACAGTGGTACCCCGACTTACGATATTAATCCGTCAGAGAGGGCATATTTTAAGGTGAAACAATCGTTACACGAATCAATTTTCCCCATAAGAAATAATGGAAATAAATTTAATCCGTCCAAGACTTCCAAAAGTAGTTAAATAAAATATTTTTTAGAACTTTTTGACATTAAATAATACAGAATTTAATGAATAATACCTAAATACACATGTAAATATTGTACAATAACATGTCACTTACATTTATTGAAGAGTTGTTGATGTGTGGAGGACGGGAGGAGGAGAAGGTGGAGTAGTATGCTAGTGTTTGGAAGGGAATCCTTCCATTAACACTGCAGGTACCAAGTTCTTTTCTGGGGTTACTGGCCTTTTTCTTTGAATGCTACACTCCTGCATGAATGCTACACTCCCTGCATGAATGCTACACTCCCTGCATGAATGCTACACTCCCTGCATGAATGCTACACTCCCTGCATGAATGCTACACTCCCTGCATGAATGCTACACTCCCTGCATGAATGCTACACTCCCTGCATGAATGCTACACTCCTGCATGCCTACTACACTCCCTGCATCCTTGCTACACTCCCTGCATCCTTGCTACACTCCCTGCATCCTTGCTACACTCCCTGCATCCTTGCTACACTTCCTGCATCCTTGCTACACTCCCTGCATCCTTGCTACACTCCCTGCATCCCTGCTACACTCCCTGCATCCTTGCTACACTCCCTGCATCCTGCTACACTCCCTGCATCTTTGCTACACTCCCTGCATGCCTGCTACACTCCCTGCATGCCTGCTACACTCCCTGCATCCTTGCTACACTCCCTGCATCCTGCTACACTCCCTGCATCCCTGCTACACTCCCTGCATGCCTGCTACACTCCCTGCATGCCTGCTACACTCCCTGCATGCCTGCCACACTCCCTGCATGCCTGCTACACTCCCTGCATGCCTGCCACACTCCCTGCATGCCTGCTACACTCCCTGCATCCCTGCTACACTCTCTGCATCTTTGCTACACTCCCTGCATGCCTGCTACACTCCCTGCATGCCTGCTACACTCCCTGCATAAATGCTACACTCCCTGCATGAATGCTTCACTCCCTGCACATTCTTTACCACAGGCTTGGCACTAGGAGCTTTCTTGGGGCCCATGGTGGCTTATTTAGCCGTTGCAAGCACTAAAAACAGTGGAATAATGACAATATACTGGTATGAATGCGTGGGTGTGGGTGGGTGGTCGCTCTCACTTGTAAACAATAGCACACTGACGCTCCCTGGAGTGCGCGCTCAGCTGGGCGCCAAGCAGACACGTCCGGTACGAATGTCGTTACACGAAGCAAACATCGTAAATCACAATAAAAAATTTTACGTTATAAATATCGGTTATCGAAAATAACGTAAGATGATAGCATCGTAACACGGCGTACCACTGTACCTTGCTCGAAAGGTAAATCTCATAAATCAATGCCCTTAAAAATCAAAGAATTTTGCCTATTTTACCTCAGGCTTTAATACATCATAAAAGTCAAGACTTCTATATGATCTTCCTTACCTGAATTACAGAATTATGGCAGGAGTTGATGTAGAGGTAAAATGTGAACATTACCATGTAGTATATAACAAAACATATACAGTGGTACCTCGAGTTACGATGGTCCCCAAAATCGCCCTTTTATGTAAGTTTATTTTTTTAAATGCTTTTGTAAGTATATTTTTGGGGGTGTAAAAGGACTAGTCTATTTTACATTATTTCTTATGGGGATAAATTCGTTTGGTAATGGCACTTGAACAGCATTCTCGAACGAAAAAATATCGTAACTCGAGGTACCACTGTATATAACATACAGTGGACCCCCGAGTTTCGGTCATAATTCATTCCAGAAGGCTGTTCAAGTGCCATTACTGAACGAATTTGTTCTCTTAAGGAAAAATGTAAATTAGATTAGTCCTTTCAGACCCCAAAATACACATACAAAGCACTTAAATATTAAACTTACATAATTGTTCGATTTCGAGGTGACGAACTCGGGGTCCACTGTACAGTGGACCCCCGAGTTTCGTAAACCCCGGAAATCGTACATTTATGTAAGTATAATATTGTAAGTGCTTGTGGAAAAGTATTTTTGGGGGTTTGAAATAGACTAACCTAAGTGACATTTTTTCTTAAGGGGGTAAATTCGTTCGGTAATGGCATTTGAGCAGACTTCAGGAGTGAAGTTTTTACGAAACTCGGGGGTCCACTGTATATGTATAATATAACAAAACAACTCACCAGCAAATTTCATACATGCCTCTACTGCTTGCTTATCAGTGATGACATTAGATAATACCTGGATACCTGGCATTAGATCAAACACTCCCTGTGTCACAGATAATGCACCCAGAGTCTTTGCAATGCTGTAAGAAACAAAATACTTGTAAAATGCGGCAATTATTTTGAACACATCAGCTGTCTCCCACAAAGGCAGGGTAACAACAACAACGAAAAAAGTGTATCTAATCTATTATATTGTATTAATGGTATAGAGAATACTACATGTGGCAGATGTTGCAAATATATGAAATAGGAGGTAGGTTACTGAAAGCAGTGAAGAGTTTTTACGAGGATAGTGAGGCTCAGGTTAGAGAATGTAGGAGAGAGGGAGAAGGGAGACGGCTGTTCGAGTGCCGTTACCGAACGAATTTGTTCCCGTAAGGATTAATGTAAATTAGATTAGTCCATTTCAGACCCCCAAAAATACACTTACAAAAGCACTTACAATAATACACTTACATAATTGTTCGAGTTGGGAGCTGTATGAAACTCGGGGTACCACTGTACTTTTAACTCATTCACTATCTCCCACTACTTTTAACTCATTCACTATCTCCCACTACTTTTAACTCATTCACTATCTCCCACTACTTTTAACTCATTCACTATCTCCCACTACTTTTAACTCATTCACTATCTCCCACTACTTTTAACTCATTCACTATCTCCCACTACTTTTAACTCATTCACTATCTCCCACTACTTTTAACTCGTTCACTATCTCCCACATAGATTTGCATATTTGAAGCCAGCATTGCTTATGTAGATCTATGCATAAATTCTAGTGACCTGAAATTTTATGGAAAAGGTCTTGTAGGTCTATCAATGAGAGAACTGGTGTGTGTAGTCATCAATGAGAGAACTGGTGTGTGTAGTCATCAATGAGAGAACTGGTGTGTGCAGTCATCAATGAGAGAACTGGTGTGTGTAGGCAGTCATCAATGAGAGAACTGGTGCATAGTCATCAATGAGAGAACTGGTGTGTAGTCATCAATGAGAGAACTGGTGTGTAGTCATCAATGAGAGAACTGGTGTGTGCAGTCATCAATGAGAGAACTGGTGTGTGCAGTCATCAATGAGAGAACTGGTGTGTGCAGTCATCAATGAGAGAACTGGTGTGTGGTCATCAATGAGAGAACTGGTGTGTTCAGTCATCAATGAGAGAACTGGTGTGTGCAGTCATCAATGAGAGAACTGGTGTGTGCAGTCATCAATGGAGAACTGGTGTGCAGTCATCAATGAGAACTGGTGTGTGCAGTCATCAATGAGAGAACTGGTGTGTGCAGTCATCAATGAGAGAACTGGTGTGTGCAGTCATCAATGAGAGAACTGGTGTGTGGTCATCAATGAGAGAACTGGTGTGTTCAGTCATCAATGAGAGAACTGGTGTGTGCAGTCATCAATGAGAGAACTGGTGTGCAGTCATCAATGAGAGAACTGGTGTGTGTAGTCATCAATGAGAGAACTGGTGTGTGCAGTCATCAATGAGAGAACTGGTGTGTTCAGTCATCAATGAGAGAACTGGTGTGTTCAGTCATCAATGAGAGAACTGGTGTGTGCAGTCATCAATGAGAGAACTGGTGTGTGCAGTCATCAATGAGAGAACTGGTGTGTGCAGTCATCAATGAGAGAACTGGTGTGTAGTCATCAATGAGAGAACTGGTGTGTGCAGTCATCAATGAGAGAACTGGTGTGCAGTCATCAATGAGAGAACTGGTGTGTGCAGTCATCAATGAGAGAACTGGTGTGTGCAGTCATCAATGAGAGAACTGGTGTGTGCAGTCATCAATAAGAGAACTGGTGTGTGCAGTCATCAATGAGAGAACTGGTGTGTGCAGTCATCAATGAGAGAACTGGTGTGTGCAGTCATCAATGAGAGAACTGGTGTGTGCAGTCAGTGTTCAATGTGGCATTGTGGAACACCATCATGCCAGGCAGATGCAAGGCTCACACTCCCAGGTGAATTCAACGTGTATTATTCCCCAGTAACAGCTCCAACAACTGGAGATGTTGGATATGAGGATGAATTTTATGGAACAAAACATTTAGTAAAGTAATGCTCAGGATGCCAGAAATAGTGCTGAAAACCCTGATGACCCACAGCTATCCATGTCTGGGCTCAGTATATTTAGAACACATCCATGCCAAAAGCAAAACCTCATATTCTTCCATGGTTTGGGCACAGATGTGAGTAATGATTGTAGTGATGTGGGCTTTGATCTCCTAGCAACTGATGATCAGTTTATTGATAGTGGTAATTATTCTGGCGTAGTGTCAATATATACGTACAACGATATGGCAATGTAGCTGAGATATATGTCTTCTTTGCCACAATCATGCTTATGCCACATGTGCATAAGCACAATACTGCATCATACTGGTCGACTGACTGTCTTATATGAACCCTGGCATACAGTGATCTGATACCCATAAACAGATTTATCCTGCTGCTATACATGCTACACTTCTCAAGACAAGATGAGGCCTGACAGAAGTGACATGTTATACAAGATTAGGGGTGTTTTTATGTATCTCAAATAAAAGTTCAGTGAGTAGTTTTATCCCTTCTGGAACATTGTCATGGATGAGTCTCTGATCCCATTCAAAGGTAAACTGTCATTCAAGCAGTACAGTGGACCCCCGGTTATCGGCTATAATTTGTTCCAGAATGCTGTTCGAGTGCCGTTACTGAACGAATTTGTTCCCATAAGGACAAATGTAAATTAAATTAGTTCGTTTCAGACCCACAAAAATACACTTACCAAAGCACTTACAAAAAATACACTTACATACAGTGGACCCCCGAGTTTCGTAAAAACTTCACTCCTAAAGTCTGCTCAAGTGCCATTACCGAACGAATTTACCCCCTTAAGAAAAAATGTCACGTAGGTTAGTCTATTTCAGACCCCCAAAAATACTTTTCCACAAGCACTTACAATATTATACTTACATAAATGTACGATTTCCGGGGTTTACGAAACTCGGGGGTCCACTGTAATTGTTCGAGTTGGGAGCAGTACGAAATCCGGGGGTCTACTGTATATATCAAGCAAGAGGAAACACTTTGGTATCAAGCTGTTTTGTGTAACTGTTAATGTGGCCTGGTACTGGATCTAATTGTGAAGCAAAACACTGAAAGATACCAGGAAGCAAAACACTGACAGATACCAGGAAGTTATTGGGAATCTCCAGTGATGTAATGAGAAAAATGATAGAACCATACCTTTGTGAGGGCCATATATTATACACTGATAAATGGTATACATACAAGACCCTTACTCAGTGATTTCCTTTGGGTGAACATGACAGATGTATGTTACAGTGCATGGAACATGAAAACATATGCACAAGTTCAATGCAGGCACTAGTACTAGTAAGGTACAGGTATTTCATGCCAATGACTTGTGTTCATATCTTTACCATATTGTGGTAATAATTTAAAAAAGACACCCCTGTACAACTAGTGTACTGTATTTAAGATGATAAATAAACAAATTGTAACAGTTTCTTGATGTATCCAAAAATGCAGTGCTTTTTATTTGTCACTGCTAAAATATCTTTAACTTCCATGGCTTTTCTTGGAATATGCATATGTGTATATTAGTTACTGTTTTTAATAGATGTGCTGTTGGAGTGTAAGCAAGGTAATATTTATGAAAAGATTCAGAGAAAGCAGTTAGCTGGACTTGAGTCCTGGAGATGGTGGTGATGTTGCAATTGGAGGGTAATCTGAGTTATAATGTCAGTACACTTCTGGCAAGGCAGCAATTTCACAAATGATGGTGAATGTGTCTTTCTTTGAGTAACCCTGCTTGACAGCAGATAAACACTGAAAAAGTGAAAATAAAATTTTCAACCCCATATCAAAATCAAGGTGTATTAAGAGTACACAGAACATTAAATAAAATAAATAGATTACTAAAACAAAATAATGGTAATTCTTACCTAGTAATGTCTCCAATGGAAACTGGCTTGCCTGCTTGTAGTGCAGCGCTCAAAGCATGAGCACCTTCAGTCTCCATAGCTATCACTGGGATATCTGCAACACCTGTTGTTCCAAATAAAAGCTGTAATACAAGAATCATTAACAAAAAAATGCTGGGCAGTATGAGAACATACAGTGAGATTTTACAAAGTTCGTCACACATCAGGTTGCTACTCTGTTAATAAGGGATTTTAGGTGCAATAAATAACCTTTCTATTTGTCTATTATAAATATTTATTTTAAGTTTTTCACAGTGCCTGTGCCAAATACAATAGTATAAAGGTGTATATACATGCAATTTTAAAAATTCCCTGCATGCAAACGAGTTTTTTTGAGGATGGGCTCCATGACCCATCATATGAATATCTACCTATCAGCTTAACCTCTATAACACCAGTCATGGACTCTTAAACCACTTTTATATCTGGTATGATTGTTTGTCTACCTCTCCTGTGTGCTAGCACACAGTAGAGGTAGACACTGATCAGGCTTCTGAAACCATTCTGCTACCTGTTTCTGGTTGAGTAAAATCTACCTTGACAGGTTTCAAGAGTCTTCTATTCCCACAGCCAGGATTGGAGTCAAGATTTTCTGGCACTTGCCTGGTCAACCAGGCTGTTGATGTTGGCAGTTTGCAGCCAACATAGCCAAGGTGGTCTGGCACTTGTGGAGGAAGTGATCCAGCTTGCTCTCAAGACTTCTACACATGTTCCTTCAGTATTCCTGATAACTTCTGGCAGTATGTTGAATAGTCTATGCACACAGATGCTGATAGGACAACCTGTGGATTTTAAACTTTCTCCCATTGCCTGGAGGACAGCAATCTACATTATCACTGCCTTGCACATACACTGTGTTCTCATAAACCGCTGTGTTAAGTGTATGGAGTTGAAGTTATAGTAGTTCGAAGTAGGCTCTTCCACTCCCACAGTGCTTTTGGTGTTGAATAATAATAATAATCTTTATTTCTATAAGTACATGATACAACTTATACAGACCTAACTGACATCATTGACATACTATATGGAAAGACCCTGGTTATGCAGAGCATTTCAGGCAATTTAGGTTAATCTTGTTCCCCAGGATATGACCCACACCAGTTGGCTAACACCCAGGGACCTACTTATTGTTAGGTGAACAGGGATATCAGGTGTAAGGAAACACCCTATGTTTCCACCCATACTGAGGACAGAACGACGGACACCCAATGCACGAACTGAGTGTGCTACTAACCAAGCTATGGAACACCAAGGTTTGATCACTCACAGTCTCCCTGCTCTACCTTATATGAAACTGGCTAGAGCTACAATAATTTTCTTCAAGTTTTCCAATCTTGTATCAAGGTTGATATAATATTAAGAAAACAACCACCTTTTGAGCCAGTTAGGTTCCATAAAAATGGAGCCATATGTGGAAATGTGTTGGGTGGAGTGAACAACTCATGGAAAAATTGGGTTACATGCCATGACCCCTCAAAAAGTCATAAAAGTTTTTTTTTAATTAAAGCATATATATTAATAGGAAGAGTCTTGACCAGACAGTGGGACTGGCAGCTGGTCTTCTCATGATTATCAGGTCGAGCCCAATCTTTCATTAGGGTAGTAGGTTGGAAGACAGCAACCACCCAGGAAGGTACTACCGTCCTGCCAAGTGAGTGTAAAACAAAAGCCTGTATTTGTTTTACATGATGGTAGGATTGCTGGTGTCTTTTTTCTGTCTCATACACATGCAAGATTTCAGGTATATCTTGCTACTTCTACTTACACTTAGGTCACACTACACATACATATACACATTTATGTATACACACTCATCTGAGTTTTCTTTGATTTTATCTTAATAGTTCTTGTTCTTATTTCTATTCCTTTCATATCCATGGGGAAGTGGAATAAGAATCTTTCCTCCGTAAGCCATGCGTGTTGTAAAAGTCAACTAAAATGCCGGGAACAATGGGCTAGTAACCCCTTTTCCTGTATAGATTTACTAAAAAGAAAAAGAAGAAAACCGTCAAAGTGGGATGTCTGAATGTGCATGGATGTTGTGCAAATGATAAGAAAGAGATGATTGTAGATGTTATGAATGAAAAGAAGCTGGATGTCCTGGCTTTAAGTGAGACAAAGATGAAGGGGGTTGGAGAGTTTCAGTGGGGAGAAATAAATGGGATTAGGTCAGGAGTTTCAAATAGAGTTAGAGCTAAAGAAGGAGTGGCAGTAATGTTGAAAAATCAGTTATGGCAGGTAAAGAGGGAGTATAAATGTTTAAATTCAAGGATTATGTGGAGTAAAATAAAGGTTAAATGTGAAAAGTGGGTTATAGTAAGTGTTTATGCACCTGGAGAAGAGAGAAGTGTAGAGGAGAGAGAGAGAGATTTTGGGAAATGTTGAGTGAGTGCGTGGGGAGTTTTGAATCAAATGAGAGAGTACTTGTGGTTGGGGATCTTAATGCTAAAGTGGGTAAAAATGTTGTGGAGGGAGTAGTAGGTAAATTTTGGGTGCCAGGGGTAAATGTAAATGGGGAACCGTTAATACAGCTATGTGTAGAAAGAGGTTTGGTAATAAGTAATACATATTTTATGAAAAAGAAGATAAATAAGTATAAAAGGTATGATATAGCACGTAATGAAAGTAGTTTGTTAGATTATGTATTAGTGGATAAAAGGTTGATGGGTAGGCTTAAGGATGTACATGTTTATAGAGGGGCAACGGATATATCGGATCATTATTTAGTTGTAGCTACAGTTAGAGTAAAAGGTAGATGGGACAAAAAGAAAATGGAAACAACATGTAAGAGAGAGGTAAAAGTGTATAAACTAAGAGAGGAGGAAGTGAGGGTGAGATATAAGCAACTATTGGCAGAAAGGTGGGCTAGTGCAAGTAGGAGTAGTGGGGGAAGGGGGTTGAAGAGAGTTGGGATAGTTTTAAAAATGCAGTATTAGAATAAGGGGCAGAAGTTTGTGGCTATAGGAGGGTGGGTGCAGGAGGAAAGAGGAGTGAGTGGTGGAATGAAGAAGTAAAGGGTGTGATAAAAGAGAAAAAGGTAGCTTATGAGAGGTTTTTACAAAACAGAAGTGTTAATAGAAGAGCAGAGTACAGTGGTACCCCGACTTACGATATTTTTTCATTCCAGAATGCTGTTCAAGTGCCATTACCAAACGAATTTATCTCCATAAGAAATTATGTAAAATAGACTAGTCCTTTTAGACCCCCAAAATTACACTTACAAAAGCATTTAAAAAAATCAACTTACATAAAAGGGTGTGTTTGGGGACCATCGTAATTTGGGGTACCACTGTATATGGAGAGTAAAAGAAAGGTGAAGAGAGTGGTGAGAGAGTGCAAAAGAAGAGCAGATGAAAGAATGGGAGAGGCTCTGTCAAGAAATTTTGCTGAAAACAAGAAAAATTTTTGGAGTGAGATAAACAAGGTAAGAAAGCCTAGGGAACGAATGGATTTGTCAGTTAAAAACAGAGCAGGGGAGTTAGTAGATGGGGAGCTGGAGGTATTGGGTAGATGGCGTTAATATTTTGAGGAACTTTTAAATGTCGATGAAAAAAGGGAGGCGGTAATTTCATGTACTGGCCAGGGAGGTTCAACATCGTTTAGGAGTAAAGAAGAGCAGGATGTGAGTGTGGGGGAGGTGCGTGAGGCATTACGTAGAATGAAAGGGGGTAAAGCAGCTGGAACTGACGGGATCATGACAGAAATGTTAAAAGCAGGGGGGGATATAGTGCTGGAGTGGTTGGTATTTTTGTTTAATAAATGTATGAAAGAGGGGAAGGTACCTAGGGATTGGCAGAGAGCATGTATAGTTCCTTTATATAAAGGGAATGGGAATTAAAGAGAGTGTAAAAATTATAGGGGAATAAGTTTACTGAGTATACCAGATAAAGTGTATGGCAGGGTTATTATTGAAAGAATTAGAGGTAAGACAGAGAGTAGGATTGCAGATGAGCAAGGAGGCTTTAGAGTGGGTAGGGGATGTGTAGATCAAGTGTTTACAGTGAAGCATATATGTGAACAGTATTTAGATAAAGGTAGAGAAGTTTTCATTGCATTTATGGATTTAGAAAAGGCATATGATAGAGTGGATAGGGGAGCAATGTGGCAAATGTTGCAAGTGTATGGAATAGGTAGTAAGTTACTGAAGGCTGTAAAGAGTTTTTATGAGGATAGTGAGGCTCAGGTTAGGGTGTGTAGGAGAGGGAGATTACTTCCCGGTAAAAGTAGGTCTTAGACAGGGATGTGTAATGTCACCATGGTTGTTTAATATATTTATAGATGGGGTTGTAAAAGAAGTAAATGCTAGGGTGTTGGGAGAGGGGTGGGATTAAATTATGGGGAATTAAATGCAAAATGGGAGTTGACACAGTTACTTTTTGCTGATGATACTGTGCTTATGGGAGATTCTAAAGAAAAGTTGCAAAGGTTAGTGGACGAGTTTGGGAGAGTGTGTAAAGGTAGAAAGTTGAAAGTGAACATAGATAAGAGTAAGGTGATGAGGGTATCAAACGATTTATATAAAGAAAAATTGGATATCACATTGGAGAGAGGGATTACGGAAGAAGTAAATGTTTCCAGATACAGTGGACCCTCGGTTAACGAAAAAACTTCATCCCAGAAGCCTGCTCAAGTGCCATTACCGAACGAATTTACTTCCTTAAGAAATAATGTCACATGGGTTAGTCTATTTCAGACCCCCAAAAATACACTTCCACATGCACTTACAATATTATACTTACATAATTGTACGATTTCCGGGGTATTCGTTAACCGAGGGTCCACTGTATTTGGGAGTTGACGTGTCAGCGGATGGGTTTATGAAGGATGAGGTTAACCATAGAATTGATGAAGGAAAAAAGGCGAGTGGTGCGATGAGGTATCTGTGGAGACAAAAAACGTTATCCATGGAGGCAAAGAAGGGAATGTACGAAAGTATAGTGGTACCAACACTCTTATATGGGTGTGAAGCATGGGTTGCAAATGCTGCAGCGAGGAGGAGGCTGGAGGCAGTGGAGATGTCCTGTCTAAGGGCAATGTGTGGTGTAAATATTATGCAGAAAATTCGGAGTGTGGAAATTAGGAGGTGTGGAGTTACTAAAAGTATTTGTCAGAGGGCTGAAGAGGGGTTGTTGAGGTGGTTTGGTCATTTAGAGAGAATGGATCAAAGTAGAATGACTTGGAGAGCGTATAAATCTGTAGGGGAAGGAAGGCAGGGTAGGGGTCATCCTCGAAAAGGTTGGAGGGAGGGGGTACAGGAGGTTTTGTGGGTGAGGGGCTTGGACTTCCAACAAGCATGTGTGAGCGTGTTAGATAGGAGTAAATGGAGATGAATGGTTTTTGGGACCTGACGAGCTGTTGGAGTGTGAGCAGGGTAACATTTTGTGAAGGGATTCAGGGAAACCAGTTAATTGATTTAGTTGGACTTGAGTCCTGGAAATGGGAAGTACAATGCCTGCACTTTAAAGGAGGGGTCTGGGATAGTGACAGCTGGGAGGGACAATTCTCAGCTGTCGTATCTGAGCTCCTCTGCAAAGACAATGATTATGTATGAGTGTGGTGAAAGTGTTGAATGATGATGAAAGTATTTTCTTTTTGGGGATTTTCTTTCTTTTTGGGCCACCCTGCCTCGGTGGGAGACGGCCGACTTGTTGAAAAAAAAAAAAAAATATTAATGTGTTTTTGACAATTTACATTACCGTTTTTTGTTGATCTAGAAATGTGTGCAGAGGGTTCATGTTGCCCTACTAATCATAGTTGGATGTAATGAGGTTTAGACCCTCAAACATGTATACAATCTTTGACTTAAATGGTTTAACAAACGTTAAATTTGCATAATGTACTATTTATATGTCCATAATGTGTTAGCCATCAAGACCATTGTAAAAAAACTTGTATGATATACATATACCCAAAACCTAAATTAAAAAAATAATAATAAAAACACTCAAGACTCACTTTTATTCCCCTTCTTACCACCTAAAGTATTACTAGTATTCCTTTTTATGCTATGGTTAATATCCAGAGACAAAACAGGGTGATAAAAAAGAAAAATAGTTAACAAAAGAGTAGGTGGATGGAGGGGAAGCAGTGTGGGGCTGCTCCAATCATATTATGATATGTAAACACACATTGTAACCTTTGCAAAGAAATAAATATTTTATTTTATATATTTATAGCCAGCTGCAGCAGGCAGCTGCACCAACCAGCCCCTGCTCAGTGGCTCTAGATGGTAAGCAGTAAACCTCTCCTTATCTCCTTTTAGTCACTCATGATTTTCAGCTATTAATCTGTGATTCTTGACCAATCTTGTCCAAATAAATGTGATTTCTCTATACATATACGTATAGTGATCATACAGAAAGTACAAAGGCATTTGGTTAGAAGCTAAGAAAAAAATAATGTTAATAACTGAACCTTAACAATAATGTAAATATAAAATCTATGGTTCTTGACGAATCTCTACTAAACAAATGTGAGCTCTCAATACATGCAAAAAATGAGTATATACACAGTATGAATACATCTAGCAAAAACAAATTATTTTTATAATTCAACCATTAAAACTGAGCTGACACAAATAAAAAAAAAGATAAGAGTCACTGCAATAAATGGTTAACATTCAGAGCAAAAGGTGGAAGTAGATACAAAAAAAAAAAGAATAATGAACAGCCATAAATGCAGCAGGTGGAGACATGAAAGTTGGTCTACTGTACTTGCTGTTTCTACACATGGTAATAGTTCATATTTTCTGATAACTACCTTACTTCAAAATGGCACCAAAACACTTCCCTGTCTTGTTTACACTGTTTAGGGGTTGATGTCTGACTTCACTCACTGCCCACTTGGATCATTGCTTTTCTTACAAATAATATAGTACAGTGGACCCCCGAGTTACGAGCATAATTCATTCCAGAAGGCTGCTCAAGTGCCATTACCGAACGAATTTTCTCCCTTAAGGAATAATGTCAAGTAGGTTAGTCCATTTCAGACCCCCAAAAATACACTTACAAAAGCACTTACAATATTACACTTACATAATTGTACGATTTCTGAGGTGCTCGTAACTCGGGGGTCCACTGTAGTATTGTTTTGCAATTTTTATTTTAAATATGCTGCACTCTGCTACCTTTAATGTAAGTCTTTATTATTAATTCTTTCAAATACTAACCTATCCTCAATTTCTTACTATGTTAATTTTATTACAGGGTACCCAATATCACTTTCTTAATACTTACCGGCAACTTACAATTAATATTTTTTTAAGTTAGTTTAGGATAGGTAAGGATAGATTTGACTTGGTTATATAATTCTATATAAATGTATATTTAACCACAAACAGGCAAATTGAAGGCCAGTCATAAAATGTCCGGAAACAATGTAGCCAAGATTAACCAGGTAACATTCAATCTTCACGAGTATCATTCATGGTGCAAGACTAAGTTGCACATGTGGAAAATTAATATTGTACTAAGAGGTTTCCAATTCCAAATCCCTTACCATGTTCATGAAGACCCTTCAAGATGCCACACAGGAGTCCACCACCACCAACAGATACAACAATGGCAGCCGGTTTCTCAAAAGACTGCTCCATTATTTCTGTCACTAAAGTACTATGTCCTTCCCTAAAAGGCAGAATTTAAATGGAACTCAGGTGTCTATATGAAAATAAAAAATATTCTTAGCGTAAAAATTTACCCATTCTTACCCACATCTTTGTACATCTGAAGCTGGCACCTTATTTTTTATTTGTTGTTACTCCAAACACCATCTGTTGTGTAGTTTTATGCACCCACACTTGACCTAAGTGTTTATTTATAAGTGAACCTTGGCTGTTTTTGTAAATGTAAACTATAATGTTGACCTCAAAAGTCACTATCTGAAAAATATTTTGTATGACTAGTTTTGCAGTATGTAGGTAGTAGGTTGGTAGACAGCAACCACCCAGGGTGGTTCTACTGTCCTGCCAAGTGAGTGTGAAATGGAAACCCATATTGTTTTACATAATGGTAGGATTGTTGGTGTCTTTTTTGTCTCATAAACCACACAGGATAACAGGTATAGTTTGCTACTTCTACTTACACTTAGGTCACACTACACAGGCATGTACATGCATATACAGTGGACCCCCGGATTACGTACTGCTCCAAACTCGAACAATTATGTAAGTGTATTTTTGAAAGTGCTTTTGTAAGTGTATTTTTGGGGGTCTAAAAGGACTAATCTAATTTACATTATTCCTTATGGGAACAAATTCGTTCGGTAACGGCACTTGAGCAGCATTCTGGAACAAAATAATGACGTAATCCGGGGGTCCACTGTACATCTATTTACATGCTCATCTAGGTTTTCTTCTATTTTCTTAATAGTTCTTGTTCCTCTTTATTTCCTCTTATCTTCATGGGGAACTGGAAAAGAATTCTTTCTCCGTAAGCCATGTGTGTCGTAAGAGGCGACTTAAGTGCTGGGAGCAAGGGGCTAGTAACCCCTTCTGTATAAATTACTAAATTTAAAAAGAAAAACTTTTGTTTTTCTTTTTATGTCACCCTGCCACGTGGGATACAGCTGGTTCATTGAAAAAAATAAAAAATTTTGCAGCTGAGAGGCATAAAGCCTAAAACAATTTCTTCATTAAAATTTGGCATCCCAAGATCAATCTTCTAAGTAGGATACACCAGCTTTGAAAGTTTGATGCTGGTAAGAAGAGGTATACTCTATCACACAGAAACCAATATGTTTATGACTGAGTTAATGCTCATGGAGAAAATTCAAAATTTAAGCACACAACTGAAGATAGAAAATGACTGACTCTTCAATAGGGTTGCTCCATTGGTTCAAGCTTTGTCAGGGTATTAGTGACATAAAAGGATCTAGTGAAAAACTGTTTGTAGATTATAATGCAATCAAAAGATGTGTTTAACTGTTTTCAGAAAGTACATTATGAACTGTACAGTAACTACCAAATAAACCCACAATACAGATGAGATAGGACTATTTTGGAAAGTTGTGCCATGAATTATTTTTGTAGTGATGAGAATCATCATCTGGAGTGAAGAAAACCAATGAGAGGCTGTGTGTTTTGACATGTACTATTACTGCTGGTACACAATAAAAACAACCATATTTATTAGGGATGGGATGATACCAAAACTTTTGCCAATACTGATACTGATGCTCAATTTTAGGCCAATACAGATACTTATTCCCTATTTTTTATTTTTAAAATTACGATAACTATGTTAAATATACGTACAGTGGTACCTCGAGTTACGAGCTTAATTCGTTCCAGACAGCTATTCAAGTGCCGATACCGAAGGAATTTTTTCCCATAAGAAATAATGAAAATTAGATTAATCCATTTCAGACCCCCAAAAATACACTTACAAAAGCACCTACAAAAATACACTTACATAATTGTTCGAGTTGGGAGCTGCTCGTAAGTAGAGGTACCACTGTACAGTGGACCCCCGAGTAACGAACACCCCGGAAATCGTACAACTATGTAAGTATAATATTGTAAGTGCTTGTGGAAGTGTATTTTTGGGGGTCTGAAATAGACTAACCTACGTGACATTATTCCTTAAGGGAGTAAATTCGTTCGGTAATGGCACTTGAGCAGGCTTCTGGAATGAAGTTTTTACGTTACTCGGGGGTCCAATGTAGTACAGTGGACCCTCGGTTAACGAATACCCCAGAAATCGTGCAATTATGTAAGTATAATTTTGTAAGTTCTTGTGGAAGTGTATTTTTGGGGGTCTGAAATAGACTAACCTACGTGAAATTTTTCCTTAAGGGAGTAAATTCGTTCGGTAATGGCACTTGAGCAGACTTCAGGAGTGAAGTTTTTACGAAACTCGGGGGTCCACTGTATAAGGAAATACTTATTGCTCTTTAGTTATTAAATAACCCAGAGAGGTTAAGTATTAAATAACCTGATTTCTCTGAGATGCCACTGTCATTACTCATTACAGGCATCCCCATGAGGTTTACATACTGAAAGAAAACAAAATTTCTGAATACAGTGGATCCCCGACTAACGAAAGGCCCATATAACGAAAAAATCGTGTAACTTAAGCTTTTTTCGCTTTCGTGTAGCGAAAATGGACTCGTGTAGCGAAACGTATTGGACCTGTCCGCCTGCTCCGCGCCTGCCCTGCGCCTGCGCAGGACGCCAGTGAAGCGTTGTTTACCATTGAGAAAACATTACCCAGCGCGCTCTTTCAAACATTCACAATACATTTGGTGTCTTTTTTGGTGGTTTAGAGATTGTCACTGTGAAATAAGTCACCATGGGTCCAAAGAAGCTTTCTAGTGGCACCCCAGTGGTAGCATTCATGCAGGGAGTGTAGCATTCATGCAGGGAGTGTAGCATTCATGCAGGGAGTGTAGCAGTCATGCAGGGAGTGTAGATGCATGATGCAGGAGTGTAGCAGGCATGCAGGGAGTGTAGCAGCATGGGCATGCAGGGAGAGTGCAGCAGGCATGCAGGGAGTGTAGCAGGCATGCAGGGAGTGTAGCAGGCATGCAGGGAGTGTAGCAGGCATGCAGAGGGAGTGTAGCAGCATGCAGGAGTAGAGCATGCAGGGAGTGTAGCAGGCATGCAGGGAGTGAGAGGCATGCAGGGAGTGTCAGCATGCATAGGCATGCAGGGAGTGTAGCAGGCATGCGAGTGTGAGTGCAGGTTGATGCAGGCAGGCATGCAGGAGGAGCAGGCATGCAGGGAGTGTAGCAGGCATGCAGGAGTGTAGCAGGATGCAGATGAGAGGCATGCAGGGAGTGTAGCAGGCATGCAGGGAGTGTAGCAGGCATGCAGGGAGTGTAGCAGGCATGCAGGGAGTGTAGCAGGCATGCAGGAGTGAGCTAGGCATGCAGGAGTGTAGCAGGCATGAGGGAGTAGTAGCAGGCATGCAGGGAGTGTAGCAGGCATGCAGGGAGTGTAGCAGGCATGCAGGGAGTGAGCAGGCATGCAGGGAGTGTAGCAGGCATGCAGGGAGTGCAGCAGGCATGCAGGGAGTGTAGCAGGCATGCAGGGAGTGTAGCAGGCATGCAGGGAGTGTAGCAGGCATGCAGGAGTGTAGCAGGCATGCAGGAGTGTAAGTAGCAGGCATGCAGGGAGTGTAGCAGGCATGCAGGGAGTGTAGCAGGCATGCAGGGAGTGTAGCAGGCATGCAGGGAGGTAGCAGGCATGCAGGGAGTGTAGCAGGCATGCAGGGAGTGTAGCAGGCATGCAGGGAGTGTAGCAGGCATGCAGGAGAGTGTAGCAGGCATGCAGGGAGTGTAGCAGGCATGCAGGAGTGTAGCAGGCATGCAGGGAGTGTAGCAGGCATGCAGGGAGTGTAGCAGGCATGCAGGGGGTGTAGCAGGCATGCAGGGAGTGTAGCAGGCATGCAGGAGTGACAGGCATGCAGGAGTGTAGCAGGCATGCAGGGAGTGCATCAGGTGCAGGCATGCAGGGAGTGTACAGCATGCAGGGAGGAGCATGCAGGGAGTGTAGCAGGCAGGGATGCAGGGAGTGTAGCAGGCATGCAGGGAGTGTAGCAGGCATGCAGGGAGTGTAGCAGGCATGCAGGAGTGTAGCAGGCATGCAGGGAGTGAGCAGGCATGCAGGGAGTGTAGCAGGCATGCAGGGGTGTAGCGGCATGCAGGGAGTGTAGCAGGCATGCAGGGAGTGTAGCAGGCATGCAGGGAGTGTAGCAGGCATGCAGGGAGTGTAGCAGGCATGCAGGGAGTGTAGCAGGCATGCAGGAGTGTAGCAGGCATGCAGGGAGTGTAGCAGGCATGCAGGGAGTGTAGCAGGCATGCAGGGAGTGTAGCAGGCATGCAGGGTGCAGCATGCAGGGAGTGTAGCAGGCATGCAGGGAGTGTACAGGCATGCAGGAGTGTAGCAGGCATGCAGGGAGTGTAGCAGGCATGCAGGGTAGAGGATGCAGGAGTGTAGCAGGCATGCAGGGAGTGTAGCAGGCATGCAGGGAGTGGCAGTGTAGCAGGCATGCAGGAGTGTAGCAGGCATGCAGGGAGTGTAGCAGGCATGCAGGGAGTGTAGCAGGCATGCAGGAGTGTAGCAGTGCAGTCATGGGAGTGTAGCAGGCATGCAGGGAGTGTAGCAGGCATGCAGGGAGTGTAGCAGGCATGCAGGGAGTGTAGCAGGCATGCAGGAGTGTAGCAGGCATGCAGGGAGTGTAGCAGGCATGCAGGGAGTGTCAGGCATGCAGGAGGCATGCAGTGTAGCAGGCATGCAGGAGTGCAGCATGAGGGAGTGTGCAGGCATGCAGGAGTGTAGCAGGCATGCAGGGAGTGTAGCAGGCATGCGGATGGCAGGGATGAGGAGTGTAGCAGGCATGCAGGAGTAGCAGGCATGGAGTGTAGCAGGCATGCAGGGAGTGTAGCAGGATGCAGGGAGTGTAGCAGGCATGCAGGGAGTGTAGCAGGCATGCAGGAGTGTAGCAGGCATGCAGGGAGTGTAGCAGGCATGCAGGGAGTGTAGCAGGCATGCAGGGAGTGTACAGGCATGCAGGGAGTGTAGCAGGCATGCAGGGAGTGAAGGCATGCAGGAGTGCAGGCATGCAGGAGTGTAGCAGGCATGCAGGAGTGTAGCAGGCATGCAGGGAGTGTAGCAGGCATAGCAGGGAGTGTAGCAGGCATGCAGGGTGAGCAGGCATGCAGGAGTGTAGCATGGGAGTGTAAGGCATGCAGGGAGGTGCAGGCATGAGCAGCAGGAGTGAGCAGGCATGCAGGGAGTGTAGCAGGCATGCAGGGAGTGTAGCAGGCATGCAGTGCAGGGAGTGTAGCAGGCATGCAGGGAGTGTAGCAGGCATGCAGGGAGTGTGAGGCATGCAAGGAGTGTGCGGATAGGGATGTAAGCATGCAGGAGTGTAGCAGCATGCAGGGAGTGCAGCATGCAGGAGTGTAGCAGGCATGCAGGAGTGTGCAGCATGCGAGTGTGCAGGCATGCAGGAGTGTAGAGCATGCGGAGTGAGCAGGCATGCAGGGAGTGTAGCAGGCATGCAGGAGTGTAGCAGGCATGCAGGGAGTGTAGCAGGCATGCAGGGAGTGTAGCAGGCATGCAGGGAGTGTAGCAGGCATGCAGGGAGTGTAGCAGGCATGCAGGAGGAGCAGGCATGCAGGGTGCATGCAGGGAGTGTAGCAGGCATGCAGGGAGTGTAGCAGGCATGCAGGGAGTGTAGCAGAGATGCAGGGAAACAGGCGCCAGAAACAGAGGACTGTGGACAGTTATTTTCTGCGACAGGGTTCTAGTGACTCTCAAGCTGGTCCTAGTGTTATTAAAAGACCTAGAAGGGAAGTAACCCCAGAGAGGGACTTGTTACCCGAAGTCCTTTTGGAGGGGGATTCCCCTTCCAACCACTAACACCCTGCCCCTGTCATCCTCCCTATCTTCCAGATGCATACAACTCTTCAATAAAGGTAAGTAAATGTATATATATATATATTGTTTTTTATTATTTAGTATGTGATTATTTTTGGGTGGAACGGATTAATTGTATTTACATTATTTCTTATGGGAAATAAGGTTTTGAATTACGAAAGTTTCGTGTTGAGAAATAGCTCCTGGAATGGATTAAGTACGTTAGTCGAGGGACCACTGTACAGTGGTACCTAAAGTTACGAGCTTAATTCGTTCCAGATGGCTATTCAAGTGCCGATACCGAAGGAATTTTTTCCCATAAGAAATAATGAAAATTAGATTAATCCATTTCAGACCCTCAAAAATACACTTACAAAAGCACCTACAAAAATACACTGTACAGTGGACCCCCGAGTTTCGTAAAAACTTCACTCCTGAAGTCTGCTCAAGTGCCATTACCGAACGAATTTACTCCCTTAAGGAAAAATGTCACGTAGGTTAGTCTATTTCAGACCCCCAAAAATACTTTTCCACAAGCACTTACAATATTATACTTACATAAATGTACGATTTCCGGGGTTTACGAAACTCGGGGGTCCACTGTACATAACTGTTCGAGTTGGAAGCTGCTCATAAGCAGAGGTACCACTGTATGTCTACATATCTAGTAATCTGATGAAAACAATCAGAGATCAGTAACAAGAATAAAAATCTGAATGATTTTAAGTTATGTTAATTTTTTTTTTTTCAACAAGTCGGCCGTCTCCCACCGAGGCAGGGTGACCCAAAAAGAAAGAAAATCCCAAAAAGAAAATACTTTCATCATCATTCAACACTTTCACCTCACTCATACATAATCACTGTCTTTGCAGAGGCGCTCAGATACGACAGCTGAGAATAAGTCCCTCCTAGCTGTCACTATCCCAGACCCCTCCTTTAAAGTGCAAGCATTGTACTTCCCATTTCCAGGACTCAAGTCCAACTAAATCAATTAACTGGTTTCCCTGAATCCCTTCACAAAATGTTACCCTGCTCACACTCCAACAGCTCGTCAGGTCCCAAAAACCATTCGTCTCCATTCACTCCTATCTAACACACTCACACATGCTTATATCTTATATCAGAAAATAAAAATAAACACTGTACTGTACATACATTACTCTAACAGCTAAAATTAAAAATCTGTTGCTATGAGGACATTAGATGGTCCCTCCAATTCTGAACAATCTTTCACTCTCTAGTGAAAAGGGAGTGTGAACTCGAGTATTTACTGGTTAGGCTTACCAGCGATGGGAGACCTGCAGTATCACATTTTTCTTTCATCACTATAGTGGATTTCCATCTTTAAAAGACAATAATACCACATATTTATCTAGTATTTCTGTTTACGTTTGTGATAATAAGAATGTATAATCGCTTGTTTTTGGATGCGGCATTTTGAGACTTAGAAAAGGATCCAAGGCAGATGTTTGACATGCTGTTCTTGAAAGTGCTGGCAACAATTTCTCTATAACATTTATCAAAATCAAACTTGTCAAGTTCTTCAACCTTTCACATAATCTTGACTTTCTTCATCAGACTCGTTGCTGTTTCATTATAAGTTATAATGATACTCTTAAGTCCCTTGTTCTCTCCAGGGTGGAATACTGCTGTATACAGTTCAGCTATCACCCTACAAGGTAGGGCGATTGCTGAGCTGTAAAACAAGGACCATAACACCGTAGCAATCGCATCTGCTAGAAAAATGACAGGATGGATAATGAGAACCTTCAAAACCAGGGATGCCAAGCCCATGTTGTCACTTTTCAGGTCGCTTGTTCTATCTAGGCTGGAATATTGCTGCACACTAACTGCACCTTTCAAGGCAGGTGAAATTGCTGACCTAGAAAATGTGCAGAGAACTTTCATGGCACTCATAACTGCGATAAACCACCTCAATTACTGGGAACGCTTGAAGTTCTTAAACCTGTACTCCCTAGAACGCAGGCGGGAGAGATACATTATTATATACACTTGGAAAATTCTAGAGGGATTAGTACCAAACTTGCACACGAGAGTCACTCCCTACGAAAGCAAAAGACTCGGAAGGCGATGTAACATCCCCCCAATGAAAAGCAGGGGTGCCACTAGCACGTTGAGAGACAACACAATAAGTGTCAGGGGGCCAAGACTGTTCAACTGCCTCCCAGCATACATAAGGGGGATCACCAACAAACCCCTGGCTGTCTTCAAGCAGGCACTGGACAGGCACCTAAAGTTGGTACCTGACCAGCCAGGCTGTGGTTCGTACGTTGGACTGCGTGCGGCCAGCAGTAACAGCCTGGTTGATCAGGCTCTGATCCAACATGAGGCCTGGTCACAGACCGGACCACAGGGGCGTTGACCCCTGGAACTCTCTCCAGGTATACATTTGAAGGCCCTTCAACTCTATTCCTTGCAACACAGACGAGAAAGGTACACCATTATCTATACCTGGAAAATCCTGGAGGAACTGGTTCCAAATTTGCACACTCAAATCACTCTGTATGAACACAAGGGACTTGGTAGATGGTGAAGAGTACTGTGTACCTCCAATAAAAAGCAAGGGCAAAGGAGGAATTACCAACAAACCTCTGGCTGTCGTCAAGATGGAACTTGACAAGTATATTTCAAAACAGTTCCTGACTCCAGGCAGGTAGGTAGACCATCCAGGTTATGGTTTGTATGTTGGACTGCATGCAGCCAACACTAACAGCCTGGCTGATCAGGGCTTGATCCCCCAGGAGTCCTGGTTTGAGACAGGGCCTTCAAGCATCCTTCAGGACTTAAAGAAACCTGTTGTGTGGATGAAAGGTTTCAGAAATAAGGATACCTAACTGTTGCACATGTGGAGAAATTATCTCCTGTACTGAGGCATGACTGATTGATAGGCAACTGTTATGTGGATACCAGGAGCGTTCTGGCTAATGTACATAGATTAGTACAGTGGAACCTCGGTACTTGAACAGCTCGCTACTAGAACAATTCGGTATTCGAACTCTTTCTTCGGTAAAAAAATTGCTTAGTAATCGACCATATGCTCAGCACTCAACCAAACAAACATGACCTTCCAGAACTTCGCTGTAAACTATTTCATGTTTCTTCGCATTTTTTGGTGTTTTTTATATTATTTGTATAAATAAATCACCATGGGGCCTATGAAGATTAGTGATAACGGCCAACCAAAAAGAAAATTAGTTGGGAAAAAATTGTTCGGTACTCGAACAGATCGGCACTCAAACAGCCTTCTGGAATGAATTAAGTTTGAGTACCAAGGTTCCACTGTATTTCAATACATGAAATGACTATTTATTTTGTAACCCTTAATATTTTATGATAATCTGAGTTATTGTAAACTTTCAAGGCATGTTTAGCATGAATTTTCATGGAACTTGATCAATCTCACATTAAATAAACCATAAACAAACAATCCACAATAAAATGTTGCTTATAAGCTTTGTTAATAATTTAAAATAACATTTTGGTGTAAAAAAATACTATGTAAAATAAATAATAAATGTTATTTGGGAGAGAAGACATAGAAAGAATATTAAATATAATGAGAATACTTCTTACCAAATATCTGGATGATCAAAAGGATGTACTAAACAGCATTTGTCTTTCTGAGCAAGTTCCTGAGCCTTATCATGAGCATCATTCCAAACATGGCCATGTACCTTTAAGAGAGTATAAGTTTCAAACACAAAATCTATATGCTTGCATGCAGCTTACCCCCCCTGGGGTTAGAATAGTTGGGGTGTACACAGGAGAGGTTAGGGTGGTTGGGGTGTACATGAGAAGGGTCAGAGTGGTTAGGTGAGCAGGTATGGTGTAAGGGTGGGGATTGGGGGACTGCTGTTATGGGAGGCAAAGACCGAACAGCGAGGAGTTGGGGCAGGGGCTGGACACTGGTTTTTGGAGGTGTAGGGGTGACTGGGTGAGTGTGTGTGGTTGTTGGTGTGGGCAATAATGGGGGTGGTGGGTAGCTACGTGACTAGGTGTGTGGGTTGTGAAAGCATAGGTAAGGTGCAGGTGTGGGGCTGTAGGAGTAGGGTTGAGTGGGCTTGAAGCTGTGTCGAAGTGCACAATAAACTAGCTGCTCAGGCAGGACAACTAAACTAATACTAAAAAAGATATCAAAATAAATCTAGGGCACTTATTCCAATCATAGCATAGTTTGTTCACATTCCTATTCTTAAGATACTTTTAGCTCAAGAGTCACTTGAACTATGATATATACATCTATATACAGTGGACCCCCGAGTAACGAACACCCCGAAAATCGTACAATTATGTAAGTATAATATTGTAAGTGCTTGTCGAAGTGTATTTTTGGGGGTCTGAAATAGACTAACCTATGTGACATTATTCCTTAAGGGAGTAAATTTGTTCTGTAATGGCACTTGAGCAGGCTTCTAGAATGAAGTTTTTACGTTACTCGGGGGTCCACTGTATAGAACATTAAACTCAAATACAAACCCTCCGCTCAAACTTCTTGATAGCTACAACAAAACACACAAGCACAATACAAGGCACAACACAAACCCTCGTGTCCGTCCTGCCCTATGCAAAAATGCAATGCACATAAAGGGCCCAAAGATCTGGAATTCATTGCCCAAACCAGTAAAAGGTCCCCTGCCTGCCAATTAATTTAGGGCTCTAATTTAAAAATAATTTCATCTCCCAAACTATACTAAACTAAGTCATTCAACTAAATCATACTAAATCATTCAACCAGTTTGAAATGGCTAGAGAAATAAAAAAAACTTAGGACTGCTTGATCAATCTAAAATATTAATCTATGCCTAAAATTGTACTGTTGTAATGCTGTAAATTGTACTAACTGTAATACGTACAGCCTCTCCTCACTTAGCAACGTACTCGTTTACCGATGCCTCAGACTTACGACGGGCTCTCTGACCAGTATGGATGTCTAAATAATGTATATTAGAGCTGATTTCCTCTATTCTGTTTATTACAATATACAGTATACACTACTGTATAAACATTTAAAAATATACCAGAAATGTTATAAACGGTGCAAAGGTAAAATTAAAACAATATCAAAAACAGTTGACACAAACCCACTACCATTATAGTATGCTCCTCACTTAGCAATGAATTCGCTTACCAACGTGGTCTTAGGAATGGAACTCTGTCGTTAAGTGAGGAGAGTCTGTAATGTTATTTGTTTTTTGCTACCTCACTACTATAAATCTTATTTTAATTATAAAATTTTTGGCTACCTCACTTTTGTAATATTGATAAAACCTATTTTATCCAGTTTGGGAACAGAGCTACAAACGAACCACTTAACATAATGATAAACGGGTCCCCTATCACAAAACTCACAGAGGGAAAATTCTTAGGAATCCATCTTGACAGTGGCCTCAAATTTCAGACTCATATACAACAAATCTCCAAGAAAGTCTCAAAGACCGTGGGAATACTATCCAAGATACGGTACTATGTTCCACAACCAGCTCTCCTTACCCTATATCACTCACTCATTTACCCCTACCTCACCTATGGAATCTGCACATGGGGCTCTATATCAGTAACTCATCTCAGACCACAAATAACACAACAAAAGGCAGCAGTTAGAATGATAACAAATTCTCACTCCAGGCAACATACTCCACCAATATTCAAAAACCTAAACTTACTCACAATACAAGACATCCATACTTTTTACTGTGCTTATTACATACATAGAACACTCTATGCAAATATTAACCCACCACTCAAACTTCTCCTTACCAATTTTAACAGGACACATGACCATAACACTAGACAAAGATCACTCCTCGATGTTCCCCGTGTCCATCTAACACTATGTAAAAACTCAATGCATATAAAAGGCACGAAAATTTGGAATTCATTACCTGTCATTGCCAAAGAAACCCTACCTGTACCCCAATTCAAAACGATGCTAAAAAACTACCTTCTCACCCAAAGCTAATTGCTCAATATCAAACATTCCCAGCAAAGTAGAATAATCAAACGTAAAAACCTGACTAATCAATTGAATGTAAAACCTGTTATGAATATTACATACTTAGCTAATTATTTCCACAACACTTACATTATAATGACCACGTAAACTAATTGCAATGCAATTAATTGTTCTAAATTGTTATCTCACTCAATTAGTTGCATTGCTACAATTAATTGATATGTTCAACTTATCTTCAAACTTTATAACATAGATATGCAACTTTACTTATTTTATAAATTATCAACCATAACTTTTTACCATGTAGTCTAGAATTAAGTAGTCCTAAGAATGCCCGCAATGCACAGCATATTAGAGGCTTTTGGCATGTACATCTCATTAATAACTAAGTAATAACTATGTAATTACTATGTATAACTATATCTACCATATATAATTGTACAATGTCTAAATAAAGTATTATTATTATTATTATTATTATTATTATTATTAATTGAAATTTACCACTCCATAACCTGTGTT
Source organism: Cherax destructor (assembly GCA_009830355.1). Taxonomy (NCBI): domain Eukaryota; kingdom Metazoa; phylum Arthropoda; class Malacostraca; order Decapoda; family Parastacidae; genus Cherax; species Cherax destructor. The sequence continues at coordinate 37,917 of WNWK01002754.1, forward strand.
TGGATTAGGATTAGTCTGCCCAAAATACTCAGGCATGCTAATGGCTTTTTTTGTAATTAACAATATTTTGTAATATGTAAATCACACATTGTAAACTTTGGTATAAAAAAAGTGATTACAGTGGACCCCCGAGTTTCGGCCATAATTCATTCCAGAGGGCTGTTCAAGTGCCATTACCAAACGAATTTGTTCCCGTAAGGAATAATGTAAAGTAGGTTAGTCCGTTTCAGACCCCCAAAAATACACTTACAAAAGCACTTACAATAATACACTTACATACAGTGGACCCCGCCTAACGAGCACCCCGGAAATCGTACAATTATGTAAGTACAGTGGACCCCCGGTTAATGAACAAAATTCATTCCAGAAGCCTGCTCAAGTGCCATTACCGAACGAATTTACTTCCTTAAGAAATAATGTCACGTAGGTTAGTCTATTTCAGACCCCCAAAAATACACTTCCACAAGCACTTACAATATTATACTTACATAAATGTACGATTCCCGGGGTGTTCGTTAGCCGGGGGTCCACTGTATAATATTGTAAGTGCTTGTGGAAGTGTATTTTTGGGGGTCTGAAATAGACTAACCTACGTGACATTATTTCTTAAGGAAGTAAATTCGTTCTGTAATGGCACTTGAGCAGGCTTCTCGAATGAATTTTGCTCGTTAGGCGGGGGTCCACTGTAATTGTTCGAGTTTTGAGGTGATCGAAACTCGGGGGTCCACTGTATATAATTTAATTAAAAGTGATGAACTCAAAAGATAATAACCAACTTACAATCACATCTGCTTGCTCTTCTTTGAGTCGTGAAATCATTAAGTGTGGGGTAGACTCAGGGATGACAACTGTGGCTGGGACTCCCAACCTTCGAGAGGCATATGCAGCAGCCATCCCTGCGTTTCCTCCAGATGAGGTAACAACATGGTCATAACCTTTCTCAATATTCTGAAACATTTTTCATTCATTGGAATAACTAATAAATACTAATGGCATTTAATATGTCAAGTGTACTTGGGACTGCATATTTGGAACCTCAGCTGTGCAATATCTTACCCAAAAAACTGAAACATTTTTCATTCATTGGAATAACTAATAAATACTAATGGCATTTAATATGTCAAGTGTACTTGGGACTGCATATTTGGAACCTCAACTGTGCAATATCTTACCCAAAAAAAATAATTACCAGCTTGTACAGTATGTACTGTATTGGATTAGTCAAGAATGAAAATGTGTTGGCAGATAAATGATTGCATTTCCACTCCATGACTACAAACATTAGGATAATTTACTAGTGTACCTCTTAAATAAGTATGAAACCTCAGTGAGTGCAGCTCCATTAGACCCTTGAAAAGCTCCAAAAGCACAGCCAAGATAAATACAGTTGTACCTCGAGTTACGATATTTTTTCGTTCGAGAATGCTGTTCAAGTGCCATTACCAAACGAATTTATCCCCATAAGGAATAATGTAAAATAGACTAGTCCTTTTACACCCCCAAAAATATACCTACAAAAGCATTTAAAAAAATAAACTTACATAAAAGGGCGATTTTGGGGACCATCGTAACTCGAGGTACCACTGTACATATCTTTAATTTTATCATATACAGTGGACCCCCGGATTACGTACTGCTCCAAACTCGAACAATTATGTAAGTGTATTTATATAAGTGCTTTTGTAAGTGTATTTTTGGGGGTCTAAAAGGACTAATCTAATTTACATTATTCCTTATGGGAACAGATTCGTTCGGTAACGGCACTTGAACAGCATTCTGGAACAAAATAAGTACGTAATCAGGGGGTCCACTGTATACTACGTATATAGTACCTTCTTTAACACCAGTATTCATTACAATATGTCCTGCAACTTTTTCTACACTCATTAAATGAAGCTCATTGCTATAGTAGTACGTATGAGTTTTATATACAGTGGTACCTTGACATACGAGCAGCTCCCAACTCAAACAATTATGTAAGTGTATTTCTGTAAGTGCTTTTGTAAGTGTATTTTTGGGGGTCTGAAACGGATTAATCTAATTTACATTATTCCTTATGGGAACAAATTCGTTCGGTATCGGCACTCAAACAGCCTTCTGGAATGAATTAAGCTCGTAACCCGAGGTACAATTGTATATTTTTTATTTCAAATATGTACATATACTGTATATGGTATACCAAAATAACATGCCTTTGCAAATTCATTTTGAGTAATAATATGTATATATAAACTCTACCTATTCTTGGTATTCTAACTATCCATTTTCAGATACTGAACATTACTGGATGAATAACAGTTCTGAAAACAGAAGTATACGTACTGTACTGACGAAGTGTGTAAAATATACGTAATTGTATACTGTCCATAAAGATTAACTGAAAAACCTGTTTATTAAATCCTAAATTACGTACTAATGTATATTTTTACAAAACTCTTTATCCAAGATCTGTAAGAAAACATTAAAAGTCATATACAGTGGACCCCCGGATTACGTACTTATTTCGTTCCAGAATGCTGTTCAAGTGCGTTACCGAACGAATTTGTTCCCATAAGGAATAATGTAAATTAGATTAGTCCTTTTAGACCCCAAAAATACACTTACAAATGCACTTACAAAAATACACTTACATAATTCTTTGAGTTTGGAGCAGCACGTAATCCGGGGGTCCACTGTATTTTATGCATTAGTGGCATGTACCTAATTAAATTCAACAATACAGAAATGTATCTCACTTTTCTAATAAAATGCCCAATGCCTCGAATCTTAAACGATCCTGAAGGCTGAGTATTATCAAGCTTCAGGAGAACTTGCCGACCACAGAGCTGTGATAAACTTGTACTTGGTATGAGTGGAGATACAACATGCAGAGGAAGTGAAGAACCTTCTCTTGTGTTACCGGTATCCATCTTGCTCAATTACAATGCTATCTGATGGTACATTGTAAGTACATACTGTATGTTCTATACACTAGTATAAAATCATAATTAAAAAATTTAGAATTCAAATGAAATTTAGTGATATGAATATGCAGAAATTTTTTCATATGTCAGGTACAGTGGAACCTTGGTACTTGAACTTAATTCATTCCAGAAGGCTGTTTGAGTGCTGATCTGTTAAAGTATCGAACAAATTTTTCCCAACCAATTTTCTTTTTTGGTTCTCTGTTATTGCTAATCTTCGTAGGCCCTACGGTGACTTATTTATACAAATACGTATAAAAACACCAAAAAATGCAAAGAAACACAAAATAGTTTACAGCAAAGTTCTGGCAGGTCATGTTTGTTTGAATGAGTGCCGAGCAAACGGTCGACTACCGAGCAATTTTTTTTACCAAACAACGCGGTAGAATTGTTCGAGTAGGGAGCTGTTCGATTACCGAGGTTCCACTGTATGTATTACAAAATAAATCATAAGAAAAGGTTAAAAAAAAAAAAAAATGTGCAGCACTTTGTTTAAGCTTGGAAAATTATTATTAATTATGGTAATGGTAGACAAATGCTCCTTGGTGGATTTCTGCCATTACTTAAAATCTGAATTACTGTATACAATATTAAGTTGCTTTCACACTTGAGATATTATTTTGTGATAATGGTAATAAGCATAATCTAACCTAACTCCACTTAACCTTATTCCACCATTGGTAAATACAGTGGTACCTCGAGTTACGATATTTTTTCGTTCGAGAATGCTGTTCAAGTGCCATTACCAAACGAATTTATCCCCATAAGGAATAATGTAAAATAGACTAGTCCTTTTACACCCCCAAAAATATACTTACAAAAGCATTTAAAAAAATAAACTTACATAAAAGGGCAATTTTGGGGACCATCGTAACTCGAGGTACCACTGTATAATAATAATAATAATAATAATAATAATAATAATAATAATAATAATAATAATATAATATCTTTATTTACTACAAGTACATGTACAAGGTACTATAGAGGCCTAGCTGACATCAATAATAATAATAATAATATAATAATAATAATTTATTTCAATGCATGTTACAAGTGTACAATGTTATTGGTAGTTACAATTATAAAACAATTATAAAACTGTAATGCAAGGAGAGCCACTGGCATGCCATGGCATTAGGGGCACTTTATTCTAGAGACTTATTCACTAAGTACTTAATGCTAAAGAAATTGATTGAGTTTATTCTAGTTCTGTATTATTTAAATTATTAAATGGTTATACATACTATTAAAAGACAATACAAGAAAATTGGTTGACATACTACTGTATAGAAAGCCACTTGTTATGCAGAGCATTTCAAGCAAATTAGGTTAGTTTTGTCCCAGGATGCGACCCACTCCAGTCGAGTAACACCCAGGTACCCATTTTACTGATGTATGAACATAGACAACCAGTGTAAGGAAACACGTCCAATGTTTCCATCCCTTTGCCGGGAATCGAACCCAGACCCTCACCATGTGAAGCGTGAGCTTTTGTAAGGCATGGGGCACCTGGTGGCCAGGTGCCCCATGTCTGACACAATTCAATACTAAGCCTGCTGTGCAACCAAAATAAATGTACTTTTGCTATTATTTTTTTTTTCATGAGGAAGAACTAAACCCATAAGGTCATACAATATTTGGAAGAATAGGAGGCATAAGTCTAATTCACTGGATCAAGAGCCCCTCATCATATTTAGAAAACTCCTTTGAGAGATAGAAAACATCAAATAAATAACATTCCAGAGTGGTATTATTAAGGACGAACAGGAGCTCAGCCTCCCAGTGCATGACAATGAAATAATAGCCAAATCTGGGCAGAAATAATGGAAATGCTCGCTGCTGAAAATCCAGAAAAACTCCTACTTTACAGGTCAGATATAATGTAAGGTAGGTATCTACCTGTAGTTAGATAAAGATACCTGGTTCAGTGAATAGTTTTCCCTAAAACCTGCACAAAATTCACAAAGGAACTTATTATTACAATCAGAAACCGCTAAACCCACTAGGGTCATAAATTATTATTATTATAATCAAAAGAAGCGCTAACTAGGGTCATACAGCCCAAGGAACTTATAAAAAAATATGCGCTAATCCCACTAGGGTTATACAGAGCTCTAGAAACTTATTGAAAAGTACACCAAATTGGCTGTGTGGACTAAAATTTAATCTAAAAAATGTCAATATTATAGTTCCTCTCAAGGTTGTCAGAAATGTTCTGCATAACCCGGGATTTTCTATAAAGTCTGCCAAAAAATATCAACTATTCCTGTATTAATTATATTACGTAACCATTATTATTATTATAATAAAAAAGAAGCGCTAAACCACAGGGGGGGTTACGTAACTATAGAAATAGTTTAATGACTAGCGTTTGCTGTCAATATGCCCAGCCACCACGTAAGGAAGAGCAAAATCATCTCTTTTTAAAAACGACTTGAGGATTTTCCTACCCATGCCAAGATACCCACACACAACCCCAGGACTGGCACATAGGTCCAACCATTCAGACACATGTATCTCTGACCCACCCTTTTTGTTTATGGAGGGGTTGGTAAAGACCAGTATAACGTACGCCTTATTGAGATGTCTCCCAGAAGTTCGAGAAAAAATATATTGGCCAAATATGAGGGGTAATATAAAGGAAATAAAATTTCCTCTTGAAAGAGAAACGGGACAGTAAGTTTCCATTTCCTTGACTTAACCCCTACAGAACCAGACGCCCACACATATATTACTATGCAATAATCATGAACAAGCGACAAAAGATGCAAAATAATAATTCAACTCCCCCTGTGGTTATTTTGCATGTGTTACTATGTATGATAATTGTACTTATGTGTCCCTGTACCTAAATCAATTTATTTACTCCCCCCCCCCACCCACACCTGAGTAAAAAAATAGGTTTTCCCCAAGACCTATTTTCCTGTCACAAACGACCCAGGGAAAGAGAACACAATAAAAGATAATAAAGGACCAATGGAAATAAGTCACTGACTTCTTTGGGTTATCCTAGGTTCTGTACACATATATTGCTATGATAATCTATGTAACTGTATTTGTGTATACATGAATAAACTTACTTAGTCAATGATGCTCGTACCCTGTGGGAGAAAATTAAGGAACACCAATGGAAAGAAGACTGAGTCCCCGGTGACACGGGCTTCCTTGGGTTACCCTGGGTTTACTACGGTTAATTATCCAAACAAAATCTTATCTCTTATCTCCCGAGTCTACACTCCAAAAACACTTTATTTTAGCCTGCAACACTGTTATGCACTCTAACATATCTGGATACATTGTTGCAAAGCTTCAGTCTGGTAAATGCTGCCACCTACTGTCCTGTTTTCAACATCATTGAGTGTGTGGAAGATGTTTTATCATCAATGAAAATGTGAAGGATGTTTCAACAAAATACGTGCGGGATGCCTTTTTTCAACATCACTGGGAGTGTTATGTAGGACGTTCCAACATCAATAAAATGTGAAGAAAGTTTCAGCATCCATATAAAGGTGCAGGATGAGTTTTTCAACATCATTGAGAGTGTGTATGTAGGGCATTCCAACATCAATGGAAATGTGAAGGATGTTTCAACATCAATGAATGAAAATGTGAAGGAAATTTCAACACTAATGAAAATGTAAAGTTAGTTTCAACATCAATAAAAGGGTACAGGGTGTATTAACATCAATAAAAGGGTGGTGGATATTTTTTAAACAACAATAAAAGGGCGCAGGATGTTTCAACATCAATAAAAGGGTGCAGGATGTTTCAAACACCAACACAATGGGTGTAGGATGCTTTAACATCAATAACAGGGTGCAGGATGTTTCAACATCAATAAAATGGGTGTAGGATATTTCAATATCAATAACAGGGTGCAGGATGTTTCAACATCAATAAAAGGGTGCAGGATGTTTCAAACATCAATAAAATGGATGTAGGATGTTTCAACATCAATAACAGGGTGCAGGATGTTTCAACATCAATAAAAGGGTGCAGGATGTTTCAAACATCAATAAAATGGGTGTAGGATGTTTCAAACATCAATAAAAGGGTGAAGGGTGTTTCAAACATCAATAAAAGGGTGCATGATATTTCAAACATCAATAAAGGGGAGAAGGGTATTTCAACATCAATAAAAGGGTGCAGGAATTTCAAATATCAATAAAAGGGTTCAGGATGTTTCTTTCAACATAAATAAAGAGATGCAGGATGTTTCAAACATCAATAAAAATGTGCAGGGTGTTTCAAACATCAATAAAAAGGTGCAGGGTGTTTCAAACATCAATAAAGGGGTGCAGGGTGTTTCAAACATCAATAAAGGTGTGCAGGGTGTTTCAAACATCAATAAAGGGGTGCAGGATGTTTCAAACATCAATAAAGGGGTGCAGGGTGTTTCAAACATCAATAAAGGGGTGCAGGGTGTTTCAAACATCAATAAATGGGTGCAGGGTGTTTCAAACATCAATAAAGGGGTGCAGGGTGTTTCAAACATCAATAAAGGTGTGCAGGGTGTTTCAACATCAATAAAAGGGTGCAGGGTGTTTCAACACCAATAAAAGGGTGCAGATGTTTCAAAAATCAATTAAAGGGTGCATGATGTTTCTTTCAAACATTAATAAAGGGGTGCAGGGTGTTTCAACATCAATAAAGGGTAGTTTCAAACATCAATAAAGGGGTGCAGGGTGTTTCAAACATCAATAAAGGGGTGCAGGGTGTTTCAAACATCAATAAAGGGGTGCAGGGTGTTTCAAACATCAATAAAGAGGTGCAGGGTGTTTCAAACATCAATAAAGGGTGCAGGGTGTTTCAAACATCAATAAGAGGCAGGGTGTTTCAAACATCAATAAGGGGGAGTGTTTCAAACATCAATAAAGAGGTGCAGGGTGTTTCAAACATCAATAAAGGGGTGCAGGGTGTTTCAAACATCAATAAAGGGTGCAGGGTGTTTCAAACATCAATAAAGGGTGCAGGGTGTTTCAAACATCAATAAAGGGGTGCAGGGTGTTTCAAACATCAATAAAGGGGTGCAGGGTGTTTCAAACATCAATAAAGGGGTGCAGGGTGTTTCAAACATCAATAAAGGGTGCAGGGTGTTTCAAACATTAATAAAGGGGTGCAGGGTGTTTCAAACATCAATAAAGGGGTGCAGGGTGTTTCAAACATCAATAAAGAGGTGCAGGGTGTTTCAAACATCAATAAAGGGGTGCAGGGTGTTTCAAACATCAATAAAGGGGTGCAGGGTGTTTCAAACATCAATAAAGGGGTGCAGGGTGTTTCAAACATCAATAAAGGGTGCAGGGTGTTTCAAACATCAATAAAGGGGTGCAGGGTGTTTCAAACATCAATAAAGGGTGCAGGGTGTTTCAAACATCAATAAAGGGGTGCAGGGTGTTTCAAACATCAATAAAGGGGTGCAGGGTGTTTCAAACATCAATAAAGGGGTGCAGGGTGTTTCAAACATCAATAAAGGGGTGCAGGGTGTTTCAAACATCAATAAAGGGGTGCAGGGTGTTTCAAACATCAATAAAGGGGTCAGGGTGTTTCAAACATCAATAAAGGGTGCAGGGTGTTTCAAACATCAATAAAGGGGTGCAGGGTGTTTCAAACATCAATAAAGGGGTGCAGGGTGTTTCAAACATCAATAAAGTGCAGGGTGTTTCAAACATCAAGGCAGGTGTTTCAAACATCAATAAAGGGGTGCAGGGTGTTTCAAACATCAATAAAGGGGTGCAGGGTGTTTCAAACATCAATAAAGGGGTGCAGGGTGTTTCAAACATCAATAAGGGTGCAGGGTGAACACAAGGTGCAGGGTGTTTCAAACATCAATAAAGGGGTGCAGGGTGTTTCAAACATCAATAAAGGGTGCAGGGTGTTTCAAACATCAATAAGGAGGAAAAAGGTGCAGGGTGTTTCAAACATCAAAGGGTGCAGGAAACTAGGGCACAACAGGGTGCAGGGTGTTTCAAACATCAATAAAGGGTGCAGGGTGTTTCAAACATCAATAAAGGGTGCAGGGTGTTTCAAACATCATAGTATAACATCAATAAAGGCAGGGTGTAAACCTAGGTGTTTACCACGGTGTTTCAAACATCAATAAAGCGGTGTTTTATGCAGGGTGTTTCAAACATCAATAAAGGTGATGTAAAATGGTGCATGTTTTCAGGTGAATCATTAATAGAGTTAGGTTGGGAGTGAGGGAGGGTAGAATCAATGGTGTGGTGGGAGGCAGGAGCAGTGGACACCAGCGCAGGCGTCCTCCTCCATCACTGCCGACTTCCACACAGCTGAGTCAAGATGGCCACCACCTGGGCTGTCTTCATCTTCTTGGGTAAGAAATACTTATAAAAATAAAGCCCTTCACGCAAAAATGACCTGAGTTTAGCCACGAGTGTGCAAGAGAATACGGTTATAGCGGCGTAAATGCGGTACTGGACGTTTCAGCGTCCACCTGTGCCAAGAAAGAAGTTTGTACTGGTGCATTTTTCAGCGTGAATCTATAGTATGTCCGCTCAAAGGAATGTACCAGTGATGATTATTGGACTGGCTTTGTGAAGTGGTTTTTTTTTCTTCTGATTACAGATGTGGTTTATATACAAGACGGGAATAGATGTGACTGCAGGAAGGTTAAAAATTAAAAAAAAAAAAGCAGTAAGCAAATTAAGTCTAGTCAGGATCCATACAGCCACACGAAGGTCCATGCTCACCCAAGGTGTGCGCGTATACCAATCTGTGCACATGAAACCACCCACCAAGCTGTGTACTCGCCTATTTGTGGTTGCAGGGGTCGATTCATAGCTCCTGGCCCCGCCTCTTCACTGATTGCTACTAGGTCCTCTCTCTCCCTGCTCCATGAGCTTTATCAAACCTCGTCTTAAAACTATACTTTCATAATTTTTTAATTTTTATTTTAACTACTATTTTGTATTAAATTACACTATATTATTATTTTTAAAAATTTCTTCTACAGTAGACCCAAATTTTTTAAGCAATGTGGATTATAATAATAATAATAATAATAATAATAATAATAATAATAATAATAATAATAATAATATTTTTATTTCGATGCATGTTACAAGTGTATACTAATGTGTCTTCTGGGGCCCCTACGGGATTAGGGGCCCCTGAAGCATAAGCTTCATTAGTGTCATAGTATATCCGCCCCTGAAAACCTAGAGCCACCTGGCCGAGTGGTTAGCACACTGGCCTGTGAATTTTAGGACTCATTTGTCATGGGTGATTCAAGTCCTCTCATCCGTTCTGTATCTGGTTTTGTAAGTCGTGTGCACCAAGCTGTGTACGCACACCAGGTCGTGTGCACCAAGCTGTGTACGCACCAGGTCGTGTGCACCAAGCTGTGTACGCACACCAGGTCGTGTGCACCAAGCTGTGTACGCACACCAGGTCGTGTGCACCAAGCTGTGTACGCACACCAGGTCGTGTGCACCAAGCTGTGTACGCACACCAGGTCGTGTGCACCAAGCTGTGTACGCACACCAGGTCGTGTGCACCAAGCTGTGTACGCACACCAGGTCGTGTGCACCAAGCTGTGTACGCACACCAGGTCGTGTGCACCAGCTGTGTACGCACACCAGGTCGTGTGCACCAAGCTGTGTACGCACACCAGGTCGTGTGCACCAAGCTGTGTACGCACACCAGGTCTGTGCCAAGCTTGTACGCAACCAGGTCGTGTCAAACTGTACGCACACAGGTCTGTGAACACTATGCTGTAATACACATCAGTCGTTTTGCCACTAAGCTGTGTAGCACACCAGTGTACAAGCTGTACGCACACCAGTCGTGTGCACAAAGTATACGCACACCAGGTTATCAAATGTGTACGCACCCAGGTCGTGTGACAAGCGTGTACCACACCAGGTCGTGTGCCAGCTGTGTACGCCACCAGGCTGCACCAAGCTGTGTACGCACAACCAGGTCGTGTGCACCTAGCTGTGTTACGCACACCAGGTCCTGTGAATTTAGACCATTTGCCATGTGTACCACAGGGCTTGCATCCAGTGTGTACGCACACCAGGGCGTGTGCACCAAGCTGTGTACGCACACCAGGTCGTGTGCACCAAGCTGTGTACGCACACCAGGTCGTGTGCACCAAGCTGTGTACGCACACCAGGTCGTGTGCACCAAGCTGTGTACGCACACCAGGTCGTGTGCACCAAGCTGTGTACGCACACCAGGTCGTGTGCACCAAGCTGTGTACGCACACCAGGTCGTGTGCAACCAAGCTGTGTACGCACACCAGGTCGTGTGCACCAAGCTGTGTACGCACACCAGGTCGTGTGCACCAAGCTGTGTACGCACACCAGGTCGGTAGTGACATCCAAGAGTCTGCTTATTTTGTTGGATGCACCATAGACATGTGGCTCCTCCTGCATGATAGAATGATGATAGATGGACTGACTGGTGTCAATCTCCCTGAGTCTTAAGTCAATAAAATTCAGTTGAAGTTCTTTTCGTATTATTGTTCTCAAACTGCTAACTGACAAGCCAAGATTGTAATCTAGCCCATCTTTGAGAGCATAAAACTTAGCCAATTTACTTGATGAGTTGAGAGTATTTATGGATGACAGAGAATCAGTTACAATTAAAGAGTCAACCTTAGATACATGGACGCATTTGAGTGCAAGGAGTATGGCAAATATTACAGTTGTGGCTGGGTGTAGACTAATAGATTGCTCATTGCTTTATAATTTGTTCATGAGTTGCAACCATGTACAGACGTAAGTAAATTTACTTACATGATTCATTACCTTGTAACTAGTGAATTAATTACCATTGTACCTTGTTCAGGTATCAAAACTTTGGGGCCCAGTCTCTGGACCCTATATATACCTCTGTAATCTGCAAATACCTTTGTAACTTGTCATGATTGTGACCATCTGAGTTCATTACCTTTGTAACTTGCTCAGCCATCAAACTTTGAGGTCCAGTCCCTGGACCCATTATGTACCTCTGTAATCTTTTGACTACCGCCCACAGGATGGGTATGGGGTGTATAATAAAGATATCAAACTAACTGAAGGGTTCATGGGAGAATGATTGTCACATTCATGGGGAAGCAGTTGTCTTGTTTATACAAATATAAATAATTTCTTTCTTTTCTGCAGTATGCAGGTAAAGAAGTTTACATGTAATAAAATATTATAGGCACAAAAACCAGCCACTAACATGTAGTGCATTTTGGGTGTACTAATACTTTAAGACTAATACTAATACTTAAAGACTAATATACTAATACTTAAAGACTAATACTAATACTTAAAAACTAACATTAACACTTAAAGACTAATACTAACACTTAAAGCCTACTTAAGAACTAGACATTGGTTATTAAGTAGGAGTTTTTAAATGTACAAAAAAAGAGGTAGGTAAATGAACAATATTACAATTTGAAATATGCATTAATACTTTAAAGTGATAGAGTGATCTTCAGTTAAGTGGGCCTTCTTATACAGTTTCAAAATGACTATATGTCTTCAGTTTATGGAAGAATTGAAACAGATGGTGAAGATACAGCAAGGTAATTAGTTTCAGTAGAAATAAACAAGATGGGTAATTAATTTTCTATGGGAGTTGCATGAGCTGGTTTTGTTTGGTATAGCATAGTGTTGGTTTAGTTACATTAGGGAGATGAGGTGATTTTTAACAATGGCTCTAAACTGATTGGCAGACATGGGACCTTTCGATGATTCGGGCAATGAATTCCAGCCTTTTTTTTCAGGGTCTTTTATGTGTATTGCATTTTTGCATAGGGCAAGTCGGACACGGGGGATGTTAGTTAGTTTAGTTTATTATCTTTATTATGCATCCCATACCCATCCTGTGGGCGGTAGTCAAAAGATTACAGACGTACATAATGGGTCCAGGGACTGGGCCTGGTGGCTAGAGGTCTCGCTTCACACACGGAGGGCCCGGGTTCGATTCTTGGCGGGTGGAAACATTTTGACGTGTTTCCTTACACCTGTTGTCATGTTCACCTAGCAGCAAATAGGTACCTGGGTTGTTAGTCGACTGGTGTGGGTCGCATCCTGGGGGACAAGATTAAGGACCCCAATGGAAATAAGACAGACAGTCCTCGATGACGCACTGACTTTCTTGGGTTATCCTGGGTGGCTAACCCTACGGGGTTAAAAATCCATAGAAATATTATCTTATCTTACAAAGGTAATGAACTCAGGTAGAGGGGATGTCCAAGAGAATTTTGTCTTGTGTTATGGCTGTGTTCTGTTACAGCTATCAAAGAAAAGTTTCAGAGGGTTTATGATGGAGTTTAATGTTCTATGTATAGAATATGCACAGTAATCTGAGCGCACATTTTGTATACGTATTAAATAAGTTCAACCTCTTGAAGAGGGGTCTGGGGTGTTATCTGTCATGGGAATGGGGGATGGTCCGCACAGCAGCATTTTGTTGGGTTAATGGTTTAAGGTGATTTTTGTAGTAGATCCCAAGGCACACATGCCATAGATGAGGTAATCATAGATTAAAGAGTGGTATAGTGTTGTTTGGGGTACATAGTAGGTGTTTACTGTTTTGGAGGCCTTGGCTGTTGGATGTGGGTATTAATTTTCAAGTTGCAGTCAAGGTGTAGACCTAAAAATTTGCTTTCAGTGTGCATTGCAATGGGGGAGAGAGACATAAGAGCCAGGCCCCGTGCCTGGCTGGTCAAGCTTTCGCTTCTCACACGGAGGGCCCGGGTTTGATTCCCGGCGGGGTGGAAACATTTCGAAGTGTTTCCTTACACCTGTTGACCTGTTCACCTAGCAGCAAATAGGTACCTGGGTGTTAGTCGACTGGTGTGGGTCGCATCCTGGGGGACAAGATTGCGGACCCCAATGGAAATAAGAAGTCCTCAATGACGCACTGCCTTTCTTGGGTTATCCTGGGTGGCTAACCCTCCGGGGTTAAAAATCCGAACGAAATCTTATCTTAATATGTTAAGATGAATAGTTGAAGCTCTCTTTCCAAATAGCATGTAGTAGGTTTTGTCTATATTAAGGGTGAGTTAGTTGGTAGTCATCCAGCTAGCTACTTTTAATAACTCATCGTTAACAGTGTTACAGAGTAGTCAGATTTGAGTGGGAGAACAAAGTCATCTTAGAACAGGTTTAAGGAGATGATATACATTGGGGAGATCATTAATGTAAATAAGAAAGAGCAAAGGGCCAAGGACAATGCCTTGGGGCACTCCTATGTCTACAAGCTGAGTTGATGAGGTTACGCTGTTGGTGGAGACATACTGGTGTTTATTGCTAAGATAAGATTTTAGGTATGCACGGGTATGCCCTCTGAACCCATAATGTTCTACTTTAAGGTGTAGGATGTTGTGGTCTACTGTATCGAATGCCTTTCGACACCAATTAATTTTTTTTCAAGAGCTGCATAAAACAATTCAAGCATTTGTATAATTGCAGCATTCATGCATTACTTTCGGCCTAAAACCAAACTGGCGGGTTGGATATGTTGTGAGATAGATATTAGGTAGGCGTAAACTCACTTATGTATTATTTTTTTCGAAGAATTTAGATAGTAATGGCAAGTTGGATATAGGCTTATAGTTATTTACATGAGGCAGTGACTGTATTATTCATGGGGAAGTGGTTATCATATTCATGGGGAAGTGATTATCATATACATGGTGAAGTGATTGCCATATTCTTGGTAAAGTGATTCATGGGGAGGACCAAGAGCTCTTAATCAACTTCAGGGCACCTCTGTCCCCCCTCTGAAATGTCTGTGTATTAGCCAATTGCAGCCTTAATTAACATGCTGTCAATACTACTATACTACCCATTTACCCCTCCCTATATACCCCACAACCTCCCTATTTACCCCTTCCCTTCCCTTTACCCCTTTCCCTTTTCGCGTGTATCCCCTCCCCTTTACCACTTCTCCACTTGAAGGTCACAAGTCGACTTGGAGTACTCTGGGGGATATGTGCGTGACTGTGCCACAGGAAGTATTTTTTTTTCGATTTTCTTTAAATAGGCTTTACACAACCTTTCAAGGTAGGGGGCTGCTGTGATGCTGGTACAGGACTCTTGATCCAAGTAATTGGAGCTACTGTTCCCGTCCTTGCATCAAATTTCCCACTCCCGACGTATTTTGTGCTTCCCATTGAAAAATAACAATACAGTGGAACCTCGGTTTTCGTGATTAATCCGTTCGAAAAAGTCTGATGATAAACCGAATTGTACGAAAACGGAAGCAATATTTCCTATAAGAAATATAATGTAAATCCAATTACTACTCTGTTCCAGACACCCAAAAATATTAAAAAAAAAAATACATTTTATAGAGAATAACTATACAGTTTTACATACAAACTAGGGCATACAAAAACCGAGGTTCCACTGCAATAATAATTTTACACCTAATTTTACTGCAGGTGCGGCTGCTATATACACAGGACCCACCTCTGCCACAAGCCTACACATCAACACAACACTCACAGTAACAAATGTGTCCACCAAGCCAGACTTCAACCAGACAACCTATGCTCACTCACCTATTGAATATGAAACTCTCCAGCTGTCACTGAGTACTGAAGAGGAGATTCCGCTAGCATTGGAAACGGACGATTTAGAGAATGCAAAGAGAGTCAGTCCTGGGCAGACTGGAAAGACCACCAAAGAGCCATTTCAACAATATCAACTTGTGAAAAAGAGTGACCTCAAGGATGATAGAAGCGACAAGGAAGAAAAGGCGAGTGTTGAAAGAAATAAGAAGGAACAAGATAGTAACAGCAGGGAAGATGAATACGAAGAATTACCAGTGCCTATGGCCCAGACAGGTGAGCCACCATTTTTTATTTTTCACAATAAATGATTCTTTAGATATCCCAGAGGGATACCTTTAATATAGATGCTTAATTTTTTCTTCCTTTTTTCATTTACGAGAATTGTTCATCCAGTCGATTTCAGATTTTCATTGTTGGTATACTGTAACTAAGAAAAGGTTCATGTAACTATTGCCATGTACAAGTGCCCTCTGGTCGGTTTCATATAGACCATTCCGTTGAGTTTTGTTTATGAGCGATTACTTTAGAGAGACTTGTGATGAGCTTCAACTTTCGACACAGGTGTATCCTACTTGGGCGAACAGGATTATTATTGGTATATAGGTGTCAGTTTTATTTTTAAAATGGTGTAGTGTAACTTGAGTATGCCTCTTCTGTACAGCTTCAATCTTTAAAGGCCGATGTATATTACAGACAATATAGTACCTAACAAGTTTAGGCTTTTTAAATAAAGAGTTTTTAGTTGTGCCACCTGAGTGGCTAGTTTATTGTGCACCCCCTTGCTCATCCTGAGTGGTAGCATAAAAAAAAGCAGAATTACAGAGGTCACACTGTGTCTGTTAGACCCCACTGAGCATTGTTACATCACTAGAAAGAAACATTAGCCATTTTGCATTAAAATTTACTTTACTTTACTTTTATAATTGCTGTCTTCAAGCAGGCACTGGACAAGCACCTAAAGTCAGTATCTGACTAGCTGGGCTGTGGTTTGTACGTCAGTTTGTGTGCGGCCAACAGTTACAGCCTGGTTGATCAGGCCCTGATCCACCATGAGGCCTGGTCACAGACCGGGCTGCGGGGGCATTGACCCCCAGAACCCTCTCCAGGTACACTGTATATAGTTGAACACTACAGTAAGATAAGGAATACAGTCTCATAAAATTGATATCTTATTACCACTAAATTTTTTTGTTAAAATTTCTTCACATAGTTGTTGTACACAGTACAGTAAGGAATACAATCTCAAAAAAATTATATCTTATTACCACTAATTTTTTTTCAGTTTCTTCATATACTAGTTGTTGAACACAGTACAGTAAGGAGTACATACTGTCAAAAGTTGATACCTTATTACTACAAAAGTAACATTGGTCATGACTGGGTTGCAATCTCTATAGTATTATTATTATTATTATAATCAAGTAGAAAGCAATCTCTATAGACAGTTTGTTTATCTAGTCGATGCAAAAAAATTGTAAATTTTATTAAACAAATTGGTTTCCATCTAGTAACAAATGTTACCATGGTGTATTAGTGCACAAAATTCGTGATTAAGGAATAACAGGAAAAGATGGTATACAGTACCTGGTGAGGGTTTCAGGGGTCAATGCCCCCGTGGCTCAATCTGAGACCAGGCCTTGTGGTAGATCAGGTTCTGATCAACCAGGCTGTTGCTGCTGGCCGCATGCAAACTGACGGATGGACTACAGCCCAGCTGGTCAGGTACTGACTTTAGGTGTGTCCAGTGCCTTCTAGAAGACAGCCAGGGGTCTATTGGTAATCCCCCTTATGTATGCCGAGAGGCAGTTGAACAGTCTTTGGCCCCTGACATTTACTGTGTTGTCTCTTATCATGCTAGTGGCACCCTTGTTTTTCATTGGGGGGATGTTGCATTTCCCCAATGAGGGTGTTCCCAGTAGTTTAAGTTTACAGGCAGTAAACAATATCTGTACCTTTCCCAACTGTGATATTTTCCCTCTCTTGAATGGAGTTGTCAACAGTGAACAATTTTATAAACGAAATAGCACGAATTATTTTAATGGAAATTTTTTACCTAACACCCGAGTTGAGTCATGTAAAAAAAATGAGGTAACAGTGAGACATATCAATGTTAAAACTGCGAAAGTTCAGGTAGGGATTTATTTTTAAAGGTTATGACCCAGTGGTAACATGCTCACCTCACCTATAGGCTCAGCCATCCAATGCCCATATATATATTCTCTATATTGCAAGTTCATACTGTGACATTTGTAATTTCTTCTGACAGTGATAGTGGGTCAAATAAACATTCATTACCTCTCCAAAGTTGATTTCTGGAAAAGCATATTAATATTTTATTTACATGAAGTGGTAAACCCCTAAGGATATAAGCACCTGAAAAATGAAAGGTAATGAGGTTTGATCCAAGGAAGGTTGGGGAAGAATATAAAAAGCAATTTAGATTTTTTTTTACTCTCACTTGGGCACAGAAGCTGCATGAACCACTATCACAACCTTCAAGAAAGGTTTCTTGATGCCAATGAGAGGCTCTTGATCCAAGGAATTGAACCCAATCTCTCTATGGATTAAACCTAATTGGCTCCCAGTTACCCATGCACTGCATGACTGCTAGGGATTTACTGTAGCGCTTCCCCCATGAATGCAATAACAACCAGCATCATATGTTTTATATTTTCAGCTGTGGGCTACACACGTTCTGATGGGACCTACATTGTCAATGATGAAGATGGTGTTGGCTGCATAATGGCCTACTTTAAGTCGAAGTCTACTATATATTACCCAGATACCAAGGGTGACTACAAGGTAAGGATGGTAGGAAGGCAGAATGCCTTCATTAGACAAAGCTTCACTCAAAAACAACTTTTTCAAGCTCATCTTTGAGTGAAACATCTAATAAATACTTAATCTGCTATTATTTTCTTTATATTACTCATCTACAAGGTAGATTATGTGAGTCTAAAGCATGGACATATTGCCTAGATACAAGGGGTGGGTGACAAGGTAGACAGTACAGGTAGGTCACACAGCTCCGGGGAAAAGGGAGGTAATCAAGTTGGATCCAAGGAAAGAAAGTCTCACTCAAACAAACAAACAGTAAACAAAAGTTTATTACTTTGCAAAGGTTACAATGTGTGTTAACATTTCATGATTGGTACAAAGAAAACCACTATCATGCCGAGGCATTTCGGGCAGACTTAACCTAATATTTAAAGACTACTTAAGTCTAGACAGGTAAAGTCACTAAAAAATAAGACATGAAACCTAAATAGCTTGCCACCACTCAAGTACAAAAAAGCTGCTCATGTGCTGTCACCCATTATTGCTACTCTTTTTAAAAAATCAGTGGAATCTTCAACTTTCCCATCCATACCCAAGATAGCAAGGGTTACCCCGACCCTCATTGGAGGTGGTCCAACTGAAGTGAATAACTATAGGCCTGTATCAGAATTGTCCTTACTATTTAAAATCTTCGAAAAAATAATACATAAGTGAGTTTACTCTTACCTAATATCTCACAATACAGTGGACCCCCGAGTAACGAAAAAACTTCATTCCAGAAGCCTGCTCAAGTGCCATTACCGAACTTCATAGTCGCCGCCTGGTTGAATCCTCCCTTATACAGTGGACCCCCGAGTTTCGTAAAAACTTCACTCCTGAAGTCTGCTCAAGTGCCATTACCGAATGAATTTACCCCCTTAAGAAAAAATGTCACGTAGGTTAGTCTATTTCAGACCCCCAAAAATACTTTTCCACAAGCACTTACAATATTATACTTACATAAATGTACGATTTCCGGGGTTTACGAAACTCGGGGGTCCACTGTACTCAACTTTCCTTGTATGAATCTTAGCCCTGGCTTTGTCTCTGTTGATGCTTTCCTCTCCCATTACATTGTTAAATGCTCCAAACTTCAGAACACCCGTGACTTAACCTGATTCCTTCCCATTTCATCTCTTCCCCCTTCTCCTTTTTCTCCTATGGGTTTTCTTTTCTTTTGCCTTGTATTTGTCCTTCTTTATTTTATTCGCCTTTTCCTCCCTCTGTGTTCTCGTCCAACCCATGCGGGCCGCCAGCTTCATTGCAATGCTCCTTTCCTAGAATATGACTGACTCCACTACTACTACTACTACCACTTCTACTACTACCTCCATTATTACCCCACTCTCTTGTACCCTCCCCTGTCTGCCTGCCTATATATACCCCTTCCACCTGTTCTGTGTGTTAGTGTGACTTTGTAAATGGTCCAAGTCGGGCCGAAACGTCGTCGTAAGCTCCTCTCTTTTTATATGTGCGGGTTGTGTTTGTATAGTCCTAAATTGACTGGCAGGCAGAGGACCCTTTGCTGGTTCAGGAATGAATTCCAGATCTTAAAGCCCTTTATGTATATTGCATTTTTGCATAGGGTGAGATGGATATGAGGGATGTCAAAGAGTTTTGTGCTTTGTGTTGTCCCTGTGTGTTCTGTTGTAGCTATCAAGGAGAGGTTTGAGAGGAGGGTTTGTATTTTAGTTTAATGTTCTATATACTACAGTGGTACCTTGGTTTACGAGCTTAATTCCTTCCAGAAGGCTGTTAGAGTGCCGATACCGAACAAATTTGTTCCCATAAGGATTAATGTAAATTAGATTAATCAGTTTCACACCCTCAAAAATACACTTACAGAAGCACTTACAAAAATACACTTACATAATTGTTCGAGTTGGGAGCTGTTCGTGTGACGAGGTACCACTGTATATAGTAGGCACAATAACATGAGTTCATGTTTTGCATATTAAGTAAATTCAACTTTTTGAAGAGCGTTTTGTTGTGTTGTCTGGCGCAGGAGTTGGTAATCATCTGCACTGCAGCTTTTTGTTGGGTTATTAATGGTTTAAGGTGATTGGTCATAGTAGATCTCCAAGCACAAATACCATAGGTGAGATAAGGGTAGATTAGAGAGTGATATAGTGTAAGTAGTACCGTTTGGGGTACATAGTACCATATCTTGGAAAGGATGCCTACTGTTTTTGATACTTTCTTGGCTATATGTTGGATGTAGGTCTAAAATTTAAGGTTATAGTCAAGATGTAGCCCTGAAAATTTTCCCTCAGTGTGTCTTGTAATGAGGGAACCATTGATCAATATGTTAAGTTGGATATTTAAAGCTCTATTTCCGAACAGCATGAAGTAGGTTTTGTCCATATATACTCCAAACAACACTGCTTACACTATACCACTCTCTATAGTATTTGTGCTTGGGGATCTACTATGACTAATCACCTTAAACTATTAATAACTCAACAAAAAGCTGCTGTGCAGATGATCACCAACTCCTGCAGCAGACAACACATCTCTCTGCTCTTCAAGTTTGAACTTGCTTAAAATACAAAATATGCACTCATATGTATGTACATATATACATTTTACATATTTTTTTAACATGCTGGCTGTCTCCTACCAAGGCAGGGTGACCCCCCAAAAAAAGAAAGACTTTTGGCATCATTCACACTATCACTGTCTTGCCAGATGCATGCAGATATTACAGTTTAGATGTTCTTCTAAACAGCAAATATCCCAAGCCCTCCTTTAGAGTGCAAGCACTGTACTTCCCACCTCCAGGACTCGAGTCCTGGAGGTGCAACAACTTATCAAGTCCCAAAACCATTTGTCTCCACTTGCTCCTGTTTAACACACTCACACATGCCTGATGTATGTCCATGCCCCTTGCTCACAAAACCTCCTTTACCCCCTCCCTCCATCCTTTCCTATGATGACCCCTACCCTGCCTTTCCTCCACTACAGATTTATATACCTTCCAAGTCATTCTATTTTTCTCCATCTTCTCTAAATGACCAGACCACCTCAACAACCCCTTCTCAGCCCTCTGGATAATACTTTTAGTAACTGCACCTCCTCCTAATCTCCAAACTACAAATTCTCTGCATAATATTTATGCCATACATTGCCCTGAGTCCACTGCCTCCAGCTTCCTCCTTGCTGCAACATTCACAATCCCTGCTTCACACCTAAATAAGAGCATTTGGTACCACTATACTCTCATGCAATCCTTTCTTTGCCTCCATTGATAACGTTCTTTGTCTCCACAGACAATTCACTGCACCACCCACTCTTTTCCCTTCATCAATTCTATAGTTTACCTTGCCTTTCATATACCCATCCGCCAACATGTCCACTCCCAAATATCTGAACATATTTACTTCCTCCATACTCCTTCTCTCCAATCTAATATCCAGTTTTTCCTTATCTAACTTGATTGATACCCTCATCACCTTGCTCTTGGCAGAATATTCGGGTGTCTCCAGCGGATGATGCAAAGGTGTCTGGTATGTGCGACCGGGTGGGCCAGGTGTCTCAGATGGATGTATCATGGTCATCCTATGTGCTATCACTCCGCTTCGGCTTAGATGATCTCTCTGACTCGTGGTTTGTTTCTAGATTCAGCCTCACTTACAACCTCACTGATCCTGACTTCATGGATGCTGCTCCTGGTGAGTCTGGGAATTTAATGTGCATTCAGTATAACTTGAACTTAATGCTAGGTAGCATTTAAGCCCTGTTACACTGTATTAGTCTGTGTGATATCAAAGGTATTGAAGACAGTAAATTCTAGAGTAATATAGAATGCTTGACAACTGAAATTGTTAATGTGTAAAATTAGCTCTCACAAGTAATCATTGCTGATACATAACTAGTAATACTAGTAACACATTATAGAGAGACGGAGAGCAGGATAGCAGATGAACAAGGAGGCTTTAGGAAGGGTAGGGGGTGTGTAGGCCAAGTGTTTGCAAGATAAGGGTAAACAGGTTTTTGTGTCATTTATGGATTTGGAAAGGCATATGATAGGGTGGATAGGGGGGCAATGTGGCAGATGTTGCAAATGTATGGAATAGGAGGTAGGTTATTGAAAGCAGTGAAATCTTTACAAGGATAGTGTGGCTTAGGTTAGAGCATGTAGGCAAGAGGGGGATTATTTCCCAGTAAAAGTAGGCCTTAGACAGGGATGTGTGATGTCACCATCGTTGTTCAACATATTTATAGATGGCGTTGTAAGAGAAGTGAATGCTCGGGTGTTGGCAAGAGGTGTGGGGTTAAAAGATAAAGAATCTAACACAAAGTGGGAGTTGTCACAGTTGCTCTTTGCTGATGACACTGTGCTTTTGGGAGATTCTGAAGAGAAGTTGCAGAGGTTGGTTGATGAGTTTGGTAGGGTATGTAAAAGAAGGAAATTAAAAGTGAATATAGGAAAGAGTAAGGTGATGAGGATAACAAAAAAATTAGGTAATGGAAGCATGGATATCAGACTGGAGGAGAGAATATGAAGGAGGTGAATGTATTCTTTCCAGAATGCTGTTCAAGTGCCGTTACCGAACGAATTTGTTCCCATAAGGACAAATGTAAATTAGATTAGTCGTTTCAGACCCCCCCAAAATACACTTACAAGAGCACTTTCAAAAATACACTTACATAATTGTTCGAGTTTGGAGGTGAACGAAAACTGAGGGTCCACTGTATTTGGGAATGGACGTGTCGGCGGATGGGTCTATGAAAGATGAGGTAAATCATAGAATTGATGAGGGGAAAAAGGTGAGTGATGCACTGAGGAGTTTTGTGGAGACAAAGAACTTTATCCATGAAATCAAAGAGGGGAATGTATGAGAGTACGTATAGTTATTCCAACGCTCTTGCTTGGGTGTGAGGCATGGGTTGTGAATGTTGCAACAAGGAGAAGGCTGGAGGCAGTGGAGATGTCGTGTCTGAGGGCAATGTGTGGTGTGAATATAATGCAGAGAATCCGTAGTTTGGAGATTAGGAGGCGTGGTATTACCAAAACTATTATCCAGAGAGCTGAGGAAGGGTTATTGATGGTTTGGATATGTATAGAGGATGGAACGAAATAGAATGACTTCGAGAGTGTATAGATCTGTTAGGGGTTGGCCTAGGAAAGGTTGGAGGGAGGGGGCAAAGGAAGTTTTGTGTGCGAGGGGCGGGGACTTCCAGAAAGCGTGCATGAACATGTTTGATAGGAGCGAATGGAGACAAATGGTTTTTAGGACTTGACGTGCTGTTGGAGTGTAAGCAACATAACATTTATGAAGGAATTCAGGGAAACTGGCAGGCCAGACTTGATTCCTGGAGATGGGAAGTACAGTGCCGGGACTCTGAAGGAGGAGTGTTAATGTTGCAGTTGTATAACTGTGGTGTAGGCATGCCTCTGGCAAGACAGTGATGGAGCGATTAATGATGAAAGTTTTTCTTTTTCGGGCCACCCTGCCTTAGTGGGAAACGGCAAATGTGTTAATAAAAAAAAATTACAATTAATGGTTCAGACAGTAATATTTCATAGATTGGCAGATGTTTAATAAACTAGAGGTCATATGTGTAATATAATATTTGGGAGAGTTGCTTCAAACGGATTAGAAGTTGTTTTGGTTGGTTTAGTTAGTACTGAGAGATGAGATGATTTTTAAGCATAGCCCTAAATTTGTATATAGTCAGGGGATCCTTAACCGGTTCAGGTAGTGAATACCAGATCTTTGGGCCCTTTATGTGCATTGCATTTTTGCATAGTGTGAGACTGACATGAGGGATGTCAAAAAGTGCCTTGTGCCTTGTATTATGACTGTGTATTCTGTTGTAGCTATCAAGGAGAAGTTTAAGTGGAGGGTTTATATTGAAGTTTAATGTTCTGTATATGTAGTAGGCACAAGAATATGAGTGTATGTCTTGTATATTTAGTAGGTTCAGACTTTTGAAAAGTGGTGGAGTGTGCTGTCTGGCACAGGAGCTGGTAATCATCCACACAGCAGCTTTTTGTTGGGTTATTAAAGGTTTAAGGTGGTGGCTGTGGTTGATCCCCAGGCACAAATACCATAGGTGAGGTAGAGATATATTAAAGAGTTGTATAGGGTAATGAGTGTCATTTGGGGTACATAGTAGTATCGTATCTTGGAAAGGATGCCTACTGATTTGGAAATTTTCTTGGATATATGCTGGATGTGGGAATGAAATTTAAGATTACAGTCAAGGAGAAGACCTAAAATTTACCCTCAGTGTGTCTTGTAATAGGGAAATCATTTATTGATATACAGTGGACCCCCGGAGTTCGTCATTAATTCATTCCAGAATGCTGCTCAAGTGCTGTTACCGAACGAATTTGTTCCCATAAGGAATAATGTAAATTAGATTAGTCCTTTTAGACCCCCAAAAATACACTTACAAAAGCACTTACAAAAATACACTTACATAATTGTTAAAGTTTGGAGCAGTACGAACTCCGGGGGTCCACTGTACAGTGGACCCTCGGTTTTCGTACAGCTCCCAACTCGAACAATTATGAAAGTGTATTTTTGTAAGTGCTTTTGTAAGTGTGTTTTTTGGGGTCTGAAACGATTAATCTAATTTATATTCGTCCTTACGGGAACAAATTCGTTCGGTAACGGCACTCGAACAGCATTCTGGAAAGAATTATCGACGAAAACCGAGAGTCCACTGTATTAAGTTGGATATTTAAGGCTGTTTCCAAACAGCATGAAGTATATTTTGTCTTTGTTGAGAGTGAGTTTGTTGGTCATCATCCAAGTATAAATTTTTAGCAGCTTGTTGTTTACAGTGTCTCTAAGTATAGCTGGGTTTGAGTGGGAGTAGACATAAGTAGTGTTGTCTGCGAATAGAACTGGTTTAAGGAGTTGAGATCCACTGGGGAGATCATTGATGTAGATGAGAAAGAGGAGTGGGCTTAGGACACTACCCTGGGGCACTCCGACAGCTACAGGCTGGATAGTGGAGTTGACTCCATTTGTGTATACATACTGGTGTCTGTCATTAAGATAGATTTTAGGTAATTGAGGGAATGTCCTCTGATGCTGTAATGATTTAGTTTTAGGTGCAGGAGATTGTGGTCCACTGTATCAAATGCTTTCCGTAGGTCAATGAAGAGCCCCAGTGGATATTCATTTTTATCGAGGGCTTTATATATTAGTTTAAGCATTTGTATAATAGCATCTTTCGTAGTTTTTTTTTTTTTGTCTAATCCCAAACTGGCTGGGAGAAAAGTCGTTTGTGTATTATTTTTTCGAACATTTTCGAAAGTAAGGGCAAGTTTGATATAGGTCTATACAGTAGACCCCTGGTTTCCGTAATTAATCATTACCTTTGTACCTTGTACCTCTATAATCTGTAAATACCTTTGTAACTTGTCATGATTGTGACCAGATCTACCTGAGTTCATTACCTTTGTAACTTGCTCAGCTATCAAAACTTTGAGGCCCAGTCCCTGGACCCATTATGTACCTCTGTAATCTTTTGACTACCGCCCACAGGATGGATATGGGGTGCATAATAAAGATATTAAACTAACCAGAAGGTTGGCCGAAAACCGAAGTAATGTTTCCCATAAGAAATAATGTAAATCCAATTAATCCATTCCAGACACCTAAAAATATTAACAAAAAATACATTTTATAGAAAATAACTATAGTTTTACATACAGAAAACAATGAGAAATAAATATAAAGCACTAATTTTAATGATAAATTAACATTACATACCATTGTTGAAGACTCTTGTTGGCATATGGAAGAAGGGGAGAGGAAAGAGAGTTTATTGTTTGGAAGGGGAATCCCCCTCCATAAGGACTTCAGGTATCAAAGCCCTCTCTGGGGTTACTTCCCTTCTTTGTCTTTTACTGCCACTAGGACCAGCTTAAGAGTTACTGTACCCCTGTTGCACAAAAATTCTGTCCAGAGAGGCCTGCTTTTGGCGTTTCTGTAAGATTTGCCTAAAATGGAACAAGACATTGTCATTGAACATGTTGCAGACACAGCTTGCAACAGTTTTGTTAGGGTGATAATTCTCTGCAAAACTTTGCAACTCACTCCACTGTGCACACATGTCCTTAATCACTAAAGCAGGCACATTCTCCCCCCTCTCTTCCTCCTCCTCTGAAGCATTATCCTCAGCTGCGGTCTGTTGCAGCTCTTCAGTGGTTAGCTCTTCCCTGTGGTCCTCCACCAACTCTTCCACATCCTTGCCACTCACATCCAACCCCATGGACTTCCCCACTTTCATATTTGCTATAAGTTCTTTCTTGAATTCTATCGTGTTTCTCACCTTCTTTTCCAAAGGGCTGGCACTCTGTATTAGCAGAATGCCGTAAAGCTAAACTCTGTAAAGCGGGACCCTACTGTAATTGCACTTACAGAAACTGAGCTTCCAGGAATAATATTGACTGCCTCCTTACCAGATGATTTCCATAGAAAGGAAAGATAGCAGGGAGACTCTAATATAAACCTTCCTCTGAAACTCTTCCTTGATAGCTGCACCAGAACTCACGCATAACACAAAACAAAAACCTCTTTGATATCCCCTGTGTTCAAATCAACTTGTGTAAAAACTTAATGTGCATAAAAAGCACTAAAATCTGGATCTTGCTGCCTGAAGCCATTAAAGGTCCCCTATCTTCCAATCACTTTAGAACCACTGTTAAAAAGCATCTCATCTCCTAAATGTATTTTAGTGTCAAATAAATGGAAGAAAAGTGTCATGTACCACTTGTAACTTTTCCAGACACATAGGTCCAACATCACATGTTATTCCTGTAATCCATGACAGCAATTGGTCTCACAGTGGGTTCATTCATTTCTCTTCTCAGCTTTTCTGTGTCTTTTATTTCATACTCATGGAT
This sequence comes from Cherax destructor, assembly GCA_009830355.1. NCBI lineage: Eukaryota > Metazoa > Arthropoda > Malacostraca > Decapoda > Parastacidae > Cherax > Cherax destructor. The sequence goes on from WNWK01002754.1 coordinate 65,110, forward strand.
GGATATCAACAGTGTCACATCATGTTTGTCATGCCACCCAAATGCTGTGTCATTTACATAAAACACCTGCACTTAACCAGTACCAATGTCTGTACTGAACTTGGGCATATGTTTTCATTTAGCACACAATTACAAATACGTATATACAGTGGTACCTCGACTTACGATATTTTTTCATTCCAGAATGCTGTTCAAGTGCCATTACCAAACGAATTTATCTCCTTAAGAAATGTTGTAAAATAGACTAGTCCTTTTAGACCCCCAAAATTACACTTAAAAAAGCATTTAAAAAAATAAACTTACATAAAAGGGTGAGTTTGGGGACCATCGTAAGTCGAGGTACCACTGTATATGTTATATTCTTTCTTCTTTCACCAAGTCGGCCGTTTCCCACCAAGGTGGGGGTGGCCCAAAGAGAAAAACAAAAGTTTCTCTTTTTAACTTTAGTAATATATACAGGAGAAGGGGTTACTAGCCCCTTGCTCCCGGCATTTTAGTCGACTCTTACGACACGCATGGCTTACGGAGGAAGAATTCTGTTCCACTTTCCCATGGAGATAAGAGGAAATAAGAACAAGAACTAGTAAGAAAATAGAAGAAAACCCAGAGGGGTGTGTATATGCTAGTACATGAATGTGTAGTGTGACCTAAGTGTAAGTAGAAGTAACAAGACATACCTGAAATCTTGCATGATTATGAGACAGAAAGAAGACACCAGCAATCCTACCATCATGTAAAACAATTACAGGCTTTTGGTTTACACTCACTTGGCAGGACGGTAGTACCTCCCTGGGTGGTTGCTGTCTACCAACCTACTACCTAGAATATGTTATATTCACCCACAGGAAATAAAATCACATGAAATGAGCAGTATGAATAATATATAGCTGGAATGATAGTCTACCTTTGAACAGGATCAGAAACTCATCAGTGACAAGGTTCCAGGAAGGATAAAAGAATTCATTAAACTTATGTTTCAGATACATAAAAACATCCCCTAAGCTTGTATACCATGCCACTTACATTGTGCCTCATCTTGTCTGAGAAGTGTAGTATATGCAGCAGCAGGATAAATCTGTTGATAGGCATGAGATCACTGAATGCCAGGGTACATATAAGGCAGTCAGTCAACTAGTATGATGCAGTATTGTGCTTATACACACGTGACATAAGCATGATTGTGGCAAAGCGATACATCTCACCCACAGTTGTGTCTTTCCAAGATACATCTCAGCCATGTGAAGTCATGATCATGGTGAAGCAAACATGTTTGAATTTGTATACTGGTAGTATCTGTTGGTTTCCATCATTATCATTTTCATTGGGGGGTTCATTGAAACAGCTCCAAAAGGTCAAGTTCATCAGCATCACTACTGAAGGTATAATTCAGCTGGATTCCATTGTCATCAAATTGATGGGGATTGGGCACAAAGTGTGCATCCTCATGCCATTTCCAGACACGGTCTGGTGGTAATTGCTGGATATTTGCTGCTGGTTGTGGTGGTGGTGCTAGTGGGTGCTGGGTCACTGCATGAAGAAGACACGGACCAGGACATACCAGGTGAGCACACAAGTGAAGAGGCTCAGCCACAGGTCACGCAGAGAGGAGTAAGAGCATCTGCAAACAGGTGGCTATGGGTGAGAAGCGTGCGCCCAATCTTCATTCTGCAGAGAACTACCTTAGTGATGATCCTTGTTAAAGGAGGAAAAGATACCCATATCCTGTTGAACACTGTACAGCTTGTTGCTCATTTGCCGGGAGGAAGAGAAAATGGAAAAGGCCATGCTCAACTTGATACTGACCATTGCTAAAATTAACATATGATAGACAAAGTTGAAGGGACTATGGGAACACATGATAACTATATAATCATGTTCAAATACCTTTTTAAGTGGGGCAATGGAGGGGTATCAAGTTAGCTTACAGAAAGAACACTATGAAGGCACTAGATACATTCTAGCAGGGTTCTGTACAGTGGGGCATGGACTGGCTCCAGAAGGCATAATAATCTGTCTAAACTAACCAAAACATGCAAGGAAGGCATATATCACAAAGACTTGCCCTGGCTCAATTAGCAATATAAAGAGGCTGAAGTCAGCCTAAAATATCTTGGAGGAAGCGTCTAAAGAACATTAATAACAAAAAGAAATCTGCAATAGAAAATATAATTTATTTGTCAAAGTGATCACAGAGTTATTTATGAAACAATCTGTGATTTAAATTATAAATAAAGATAATACAGGTAAGCTGGATTGAACTACCAATGAGGAAAGCATATTAATATGAACAAAGTATTTCAGAGAGATTTAAAAAATCAAGTACAAAACTTTATTACAAGGAAATAACATAGAAATTAAATAGAATCAAATACTACAGGCCTGGTCACAGACCGGGCTGTGGGGACGTTGACCCCCGGAACTCTCTCCAGGTAAACTCCAGGTAAACAGTACCATACTGTATTACAAGGAAATGATACAAACAATACATATGTACATGAAAATTTATATATATATGAAAAGGGCACAAAATTCCTTTTGAAAATTTAAGAGAAACAAAGTAAAAAGCACTTCAATAATAGGTGATGAAAACTCCAAAGAAAACAAAAGTGGTCATAATAATAGAAACCTTCCCAACTCTAACATACCAGAGACCCAAACAAACCAGAAATTATATTAAGATTAGCAGTATTTTGTGTGTGATTGCAGAGGTTATTTTTTTATACTATGATTGTAGCAGTGTACTTGTCTGGGCTGAAATGCATCTGCCACCTTTCTGACTACAACACTGACTTGACCAAATCACAGTGAAGGTTCTTGGTATCCTCTAGAGTTTATCTGTTGAAATGTTTTTTGTCATTAGTAATCTTTATCACTATTCATTCTCTTATCTAGTTCTTATATAGTTATCTAGATCTTATATATACTAGTTATCTAGATCACCACTATAGATCACTGTTCAGTTTGCTGAAAGGGCCTCGGTGTAAAACTAAAATACTCATATAATACTCGTATTAACTTCTGCTTTATTATCTCCATGTTAGTCAGTTTGCCATTGACCAGTCTTTATTACCCTTTTGTGATAGGTAGATTAATTCATTATACAGTACACTAAAGTTTAAATAAATATTCTCGTAAAGCCAATATGCAGTGCTTTGAACATGCTGTTCACCTTTCATTTTTTATTTGGACAGGTGGGGGTGAAGTGACTGTGGCAAGCCAGGATGACCAGAAATACTGGCGGACCAATAATGAAAAGTCTTTCCGCTGCTTGCTGCTTCACGATGTGATCCTCTCCGACAAACTTAACAACACTGCCACACTCCATTTTGATGAAGTCCGTGTCCAAGCCTTCTGTAAGGAAGATACTTTCAGAGAACGTAAGTATTACCATATCCTTGTAGATACATTCCGATAAAGCATCATGCAGATACTTTCAGAGAAGATGAGTACTATATTACTATGTCCTTTCAAATACTTTCAGAGAATGTATTTTCATATCCTTGCTTGCATATACAGTGGACCCCCGCCTAAAGAGCAAAATTCATTCCAGAAGCCTGCTCAAATGCCATTACCGAACGAATTTACTCCCTTAAGAAAAAATGTCAAGTAGGTTAGTCCATTTCAGACCCCCAAAAATACACTTACAAAAGCACTTACAATATTATACTTACATAATTGTACGATTTCCGGGGTGCTCGTTAGGCGGGGGTCCACTGTACTTAAATTCTTGTTTATTAGAACACAGTACAGGAGTGGAGTGTGAGTAACTCAATAGTTATGATTTTCTATCCATGGCAGCCAAGCACTGCATCCATAGAGTCCATAGGGATGAACTAGTGCCCGTTACAGTGGGTGCTGCTCTGGCAGGATCCACTCTGCTCACCATCATTGGCTATGCCATCTTCCGTTACTTCAAGGTGAAAAAGGTGCAATATGACACCATGGAGTGAGGTTCTAATTCTTGTTAACGAGATCCTAGCCCTGTGTATTCTAGCTGATGACCTGAAATAATGCTACAGTAATCAATTGCCAGCACTGTTACTTTACTTTAATATTTACTTTCCAAAACTTAAAGCCTCGCTGAGTTATGTTTAAATTTTAATCATATGATTGATTAAACTAGTGTACTATGTGACTGAAAAAGATGTGCATCATTGTGGAAGACATTACACTTAAGAACCTGTTCAAAGTCTGCTAGTGGACGGGAAAAAATCTTGAAGCTGCAAGCAAACCCTTTAAGAGGCCCTCAGGTTGAATTTACAATTCACAGATGTTATTGAAACCTTGCACGACTCACTTTGACATGTCATACTCCAGTCTGACTGCACTAGTATAAAAGTAATTATATTGAATCAAAATGACCTGTGTAGTCAGCTTTTTAAATATCTGCATGATTTTCATTATGTAGAACAGGTATTTATAGTGACTGAAGCTTAAATGTCAGATATCAATGTTAAATAATTAATTTGTAATTTTAGATAGTCATTATTAAAAGATACCTTGTTCAATAACCATACAATACTACAGACAGGGTAGGGTCATTGTAAACATCAAAATCATGTAAGAGATGTAGCCTTAATTACATATACAGTGGTACCTCGGTTTACGATATTTTTTCGTTCCAGAATGCTGTTCAAGTGCCATTACCAAACGAATTTATCCCCATAAGGAATGATGTAAAATAGTCTAGTCCTTTTAGACCCCCAAAAATACACTTACAAAAGCATTTAAAAAAATAAACTTACATAAAAGGGCGAGTTTGGGGACCATCGTAAACCGAGGTACCACTGTATTCACTGCTAAAAGGAAAAAAAAAAGTTTCCATGTAGTACTGTCTTCCTAGTGCACACACTGTCACCAGGCCTGATACTGTGCAGTGTAATTTGCAACCTGATAGGTACCTGACACATTTGGCTACATAAAGACCTACTATTATATTCACGGGGAAGTTCTAAATACGTAGGGGTTATACAGCACTTGGGAAATCAGAGGTAATGAACTTTGATCCATGGAAGGTAAATCCAGTTCCTTGGGTTTAAAGTCCTTCACTATTATTAAAGCATCCCTTTGAAGGGAAATATATAGACTCAGATTACCATGGTATCCTTTCTGGAATGTTGTCTGCCACAAATAACAACAGCAGAATTTAGCTATTATGCCTTATCCTTTCTAGCAGGTTCTTTGCAACACACATCTCTAAGTGATGTTAAGCTTCCATAATGTGTCTTCCTTGATGCACTCTCTTCCACTCAACACAAATAATGCACTATTAAAATTTATTATGGCTCCTCATCAGTGTAAGGCAATGAAATGCTGCATTACTAGGCTCTCTTTTATACTTTATGTACACTTTAAACTCAGAAGTTCAGATTACATTTTTGATTAGAGAAAGTTACAACAAAGAATATTCAAAATGTTTCAGTGTAAATTATGAAAAAAGTATTTTTTTCCATATTCAAGTGATACTGAATTGATTTACAGATCAGTACATGAGAGTATGAAGGGTATAAGAATACTGACAGTTAAGAATATAGATACATATGCATTATTAAGGATACTTTTATTTCTGGCCATGTTTCACTCACTAGGCTTGATAAAGCTCTTGCTGTATGATACATAACCTGTAGTAAAGTATCTTTAGTGCTGCATACATTATGTATCTGTTTACATATAATTAAATCAGTATATATAGATGTATGTTGTATAACCTAATTACATCAGTACATATATACTGTATAATCTAATTTACAAAGATTTAACAGCAGGTATCTCTTAAAATTTTAATAGTAAAATATATAAATTCACATTATTCTGCAGCATTGATTTTTTTTTTGCTAAGTATGACGAACAGAAATACATACATACATTCAACAAATAATTAACTCATGCTGTGGGATTAGAAATACTGTACAACAAAATATATGCTCTCTACATTTTCAAGGCTAATGTAACCACTCAAAAATATTTGTTAATTTTGGCTTCATAAATGCAACATTTTGACTTTGTAAAATAAAAGGTAAGATCACTTCTCACAGAAACAGAAGCAATAACACAATGTTGGTGTACCATTTTCAGTCTTCTTATAGAGCTAAATTTTGTGAATTTGAATAGTTGCATATCTGCCAACATATCGGTTTATGCCATCATATATATATTTCAAAAGCCAAGTACAAACAAATATTCAAAGGCGATATTTATTTCCTTATGTGTAAAGTTTGAAAAATTCTTTGGCAGTGTTCAAAGAACATTTGCTGAATGACCTCAGAGCATGTTAAATTAAACAATAGAATTATTGAAGTAGAAGCAATTGAGTGTGGTATTACATAGTTACTTTTTATTGTATTTAATACAGTTTAACTTTTTGTAGTAAACTATAGCAATAATATATCAGCAATGGAGGATCTACCATGACAGTGTAGCTTAAGGAAAAATATAGCAATAATAGATCATCAGATAATGGTGTGCTCATATAAGTGGTCGTTTTATTAGTAAAATAACTAATCTAGAAATAACTCATGATATTTAACCATTGAAGTTTTCAGACTTTACAGACTGCAAGCAAACTGCTTGAGATTTGAATAGGCGTCCATCTTCTATAGCGGACATTTGTTAGATTCAGGAGATAAAAATGGTGATTAAATATTTTGTTGATTCTGATCATAAAAGTGTAATTAGCAGAGCCCATAAAAACATATTGTGACACTGAAAACTCAGCTTCAGAGTTTCTAGCTTCTTCATATTACATTAAGCATGAGCATTTATTTATTGTTTTTGTTTAATTTACTGAGATACAACCATTACTATATTATAGCAAACTTAAAAACAGCACATTAGGTATTTTTGCCTCTTGAGTCCATCCATTTGAGAATGAAGGTTTACATGACAAATGTTACATTAATGCAAGAATAATTTGCAAGGCATTATATAAAATGCTAATTGTTTTACATTCTGACTGTAGGTACACAAATACAATGGGAACACAGGAAACTATGCCTATTGTACCTTCATCGCCAAATGGGATGAGTGGGCTTGTGGAGTCCAGATGGCACTGTTTGCTACATATACAGTGGTACCTCTACTTACGAGCTTAATTTGTTCCAGACGGCTATTCAAGTGCCGATACCGAAGGAATTTGTTCCCATAAGAAATAATGAAAATTAGGTTAATCTATTTCAGACCCCCAAAAATATACAGTGGACCCCTGAGTAACGAACACCCCGGAAATCGTACAACTATGTAAGTATAATATTGTAAGTGCTTGTGGAAGTGTATTTTTGGGGGTCTGAAATAGACTAACCTACGTGACATTATTCCTTAAGGGAGTAAATTTGTTCGGTAATGGCACTTGAGCAGGCTTCTGGAATGAAGTTTTTACGTTACTCGGGGGTCCACTGTACTTACAAAAGCACCTACAAAAATACACTTACATAATTGTTTGAGTTGGGAGCTGCTCGTAAGTAGAGGTACCACTGTACAGTGGACCCCCGGTTTACGTTATTAATTTGTTCCAGAATGCTGTTCAAGTACTGTTACCAAACGAATTTGTTCCCATAAGGAATAATGTAAATTAGATTAGTCCTTTTAGACCCCAAAAATACACTTACAAAAGCACTTACAAAAATACACTTACATAATTGTTCGAGTTTGGAGCCTAACGTAAACCGGGGGTCCACTGTATATGAATTTGTGTTTTTGGAACTGATGAGCTTCTTCCCTCAATATCTTATCTGTCCAGGGTAAGCAAATTCATTTTTTTTAATTAAAAGACATTATTATTATTTTTTAATACACCGGCCATCTCCCACCAAGGCAGGGTGACCCCTCCCCCTCTCAAAAAAAAAAAATATAAAGTTTTTTCCTTTTTACATTTAGTAATTTATACAGGAGAATGGGTTACTAACCCTTTGTTCCTGGCATTTTAGTCTCCTCTTATAACATGCATGACTTACAGAGGAAGAATTATTTTTCCACTTCCCCATGGATTATTATTATTTTAATTATATTTATGGGGAGTATACATGGAGAGTACTAAACCTGTATGGGTCATATGGTGGTGTTGGGGGGGGGGGTGGAAGGCATTCAGGTTCAATTCAAGGAATTGGAATACAGTTCCAATTCCTTAGATCCAGAGCCCCTCCCCAGTATCAAGGAACCTTCCTTGAGGAAATTAAAAGATGTAAGGTGCAAAACATTACATAGAACATTTGCAGTATTTATGCAAGATAATGAAAAAGACAAAAAAAAATATTTTTCTGCCTCTTAACATGCCTCTATAAGTAGAGTTTACTAATGCCAAATTGAGAGGAGTGAGCTCTTCAGATTCATGCCATATGTTATGAGATTTGTTGTGTTCCATGCTTGGCCAAAAGCATTAATTACTATGGGAACTATATTAGAAAAAATGATGGTTTGTAAACATTTTTCCCTAATCACTATTATTATTCTTCTATAAGGAACAAAATGCTGTGATCTCTCATTACATTTTTTTTCATTGTTAGGAAATGTACCAGAATAAAACAAAGTTGTGTGTTACTATGTTGTACTGTGTAGGCCATAGTTGCCACCCCAGAGCTCCCTCTAGCCATTAGTGATAACGGCACACGTCACTTCTTTCTATCCTTTTATCTACTATACTGTACAGTATACTGTATGCACGCACATACAAACACAAATCATTGAAAACAAAGAAACACACGCACACACACACATGTACGTACGTACATAATATTTGAGCACAAAACATGTGTTAAGCCAAAATTGGAATATGCAGTGGTGCACCTAAAGACGAAATGTAGATAAAGAAAAAGATCCTGTACAAACTGTAAAACTCCTCTCAGAGTAAAAAAAAAAAGAAAAAGGTTATAAAAAACAAAATAAAAATGCACTTGTTGGATATAGGAAGAAAGAAGACATAGCCACAACTATAGGCATAAAAGATGCATAAAAAGAGATAGAGAAGACCTTTTAGTATCTAACAGGAGGATGCTACATCTATAGAGACAATAGTTGTATCGAAAGGTTAAGAAAGTTTTTTCTTCGCAAACAGTGTGGTGGAATAATGGAATGGTATAGAAAGAGGAGACAGCATGTGTTGCATCCACTACTGTATATAATAAATTATTTACTAAAGACAGGATAAATATAGCTCTGCTCCTGTTGTTACATATTGGTAATTATACACAAACACACCTGGGCATGCATAGCTCTACTAATGCAACAACAAATACAGTAGAATATTGATTATTGCTGTATAAAATCTTTCAATATTAAACTTTGAATGTAATTTTTGAAATTACTTGAACTTAGAATATACGACGTGATGCCACTTTCTTTTCCTGCTACTGTTTACTGTGTCTGGTTGGAGCTGTACCGAGTCTTCCATGAGGTGCCGTGTGACCTTGTGATATGCCCACTTATGCCCCCTCATGCTCACTTAGGTTCAGTGTGCAGGAAGGGTCCAGGATGCACAGGTTGGGTACCATCATCTGCCTTGGGGATCATTAGTAGGTAGCCTCGTAGTCCTCAGCCAATATTGTAGAACATCAGGGCTCCATTCATCACAGGAGAGTTTACAAATAGCCATGCTTCTGTTGTATTAGTTTAGGCACACAGAATAGGTTAGAATTCATTTACTGTTTCACTGAGACAGTCAATCTTATTCTTATATGAGAAGTTCTGCATGGAGGACTATAGCAGCGAGGATAGTTCAGCAAGATTCCCTTAGTGGTGGGGGCCTAACCCTGCCCTGCATCAAGTGGTTGTTAATGTCTTATAATGGTAGATATCCAGTTTTTACATTCACGCACATTACAGCATTTACTTTGAGCACTTCACACCGTCAAGGGATTTTGCATGTTTACCAGTATAAATATTCTGCCAAGTGCCATTATTGTTTTATTTTCAAATAATGTGCATGTACTATATAACACTGAGTTAATCTGCAATGAGTACAGTATATCATTTATGTTACCCAAACAAGACATTTGCTATACATACAGTGGTACCTCGAGTTACGAGCTTAATTCGTTTCAGAAGGCTGTTTGAGTGCCGATACCAAACAAATTTGTTCCCATAAGGAATAATGTAAATTAGATTAATTTGTTTCAGACCCCCAAAATTACACTTACAAAAGCACTTACAGAAATACACTTACATAATTGTTCGAGTTGGGAGCTGCTCGTAAGTCGAGGTACCACTGTATAGTGTACTTGTTAATGGTATGATACCTGCCTGTAGTTGGAATGAACATCGCTGCCTCTGCTACAAAAGATAATCCTTCATGCAATGGCACTTGAGGCAGCTATATTTATCATTTCATTGCTCCAACTTTACAGTTAGTCACATCATCAAAAATAAGTGTTCTTGAAAAAAGTGTTCACTGACTTCTTTGGCTTTTGTTTGATTTTCTGTTACAGGTAAAGGTTTATAAATTTCTGGTTTATTGTATCAATAAATTTATTAAAATAAATATTTTATATAATAGGAATAACCAAAAACTGAAGCTTATTAAGTTTCTGATATTTTATATTGAATGATGTAATTTTAAAAGTACCACAGAGCAAAGCCAACAATATTATACTGCTCAATTATCCCCATAATGCAATTAATATTTTGTTCCTGGGTTGTAATTAAATTAATGGTTTCTCTTCAATAAATAGTGGTAACATACTGCATAAATAGTTTTAATATTCCTTTGACAAAAATCAAATGAATATTTTTGTGTTTTAATTCATTACTTTACCTTAAACATACATGTATGCCATTGATCTGGGCTCTATGTGCCAGTCAACTCTTCCTTCTATTTCAAGACTATATAAAAAAAAAAGTCTTACATATTTCTTATTGGACATAAAGAGAAGTTACATAGAAGTTTAAAAGTACACTAAGTTTTTTGACAAACCTTATGTTCAAGTCAATAAAACTAATAGTACACTTAAGCACTACCATGTTCCTAATTGCTGTTAATTGATGCACCTTAGTTTCTCCTTCAAAGGATAATATAACAACAATATATAACAACATATGCTGAAATATATGCTTACTGATCTCCATTCTTATAATGACCTTATTTCTTGACACATGAATACTCTTATTATTTTTTGAAATAGAATGATAACTGTTTACAAGGACGACTGTTTACACAATGCCAAGGACGTCTGTTTACACAATGCCCACAGCGACTGTTTACACAATGCCAAGGTCGATTGTTTACACAATGCCCAGGGCGACTGCACAATGGCCAGGGCGACTGCACAATGGCCAGGGCGACTGCACAATTCTCAGGGCGACTGTTTGCACAATTCTCAGGGCGACTGTTTGCACAATTCTCAGGGCGACTGTTTACACAATGCCAAAGGGCTCTGGTGGCCTGGTGGCTAAAGCTCTCGCTTCACACGGCGAGGGCCTGGGTTCGATTCCCAGCCAGGGCAGAAACATTGGGCGTGTTTCTTTACACCTGTTGTCTATGTTCCCCATCAGTAAAATGGGTACCTGGGTGTTAGTCGACTGGTGTGAGTCGCATCCTAGGACACTGACCTAATCTGCCCGAAATGCTCAGCATAACAAGGGACTTTCTATATAGTAATATGTCACTGATGTCAGCTAGGCCTGTATACCATGTAAATGTTTTTTTTTTTTTTTAACAAATCGGCCGTCTCCCACCGAGGCAGGGTGACCCAAAAAGAAAGAAAATCCCCAAAAAGAAAATACTTTCATCATCATTCAACACTTTCACCACACTCATACATAATCAGTCTTTGCAGAGGAGCTCAGATACGACAGCTGAGAATAAAAAGGGATGGATTTGGGAGTGACCTGTCCTTTCAGTGATTACATACTACTACAATGTCCAGGGCGACTGTTTACACAATGAATGGTCCACCTCCACACTTAATACCTTCTTTTCTCAACATTACTCCTACCCTCAGTGTCTTAACACACTGGAAATCACAGACTATGATGATACTATCTATTTACAGCACATCCCTTACCTCTTGGCACCCACATTCTGCCCAGAACCAAACATAAGACAAGAGAAAGCCCTTAGTACTAGCTTCCTGCAGCCATCTTGGGAAGTGAGAGGAGGGCGGGGCTTAGCTAGCTCCTCCTACTCCAAAACAACAACAAAGAAAAGACTGTCGTCTTGCACACACTACACATGTACCCACAACACATCTTATTTACTTACAATGAGACATGCAACTTTATAAAATACTTATTTAAATGTGTGTATTTATAACCTATTATATTGAGAAAATCAGATTTAACTCAGCGTCTTCTAGTCTAAAAGAGTGGCCTGCTCTTCTGACATTTAAGCAGTAATTCTGATTAATTCAATATAATTAGGCATTCATGTTACTTAATTACATCAATACATGTTGGGTCCTATAGCCCCATAACATTGATAGAGTGGGCAATCCAACAGAATATGGTGAACAGACACTGGAACCTGACAATGCTCACAGAGAGGGACAGGGAGCCTCTCCATGAGATACCCGAATCAAGGTTAGAGAAGAGCGAAGGTCAGACGTATCAAAAGGGCCGGTCGGAACCCCGGTATCTGAAGTAGGTGACGAACCGGCACCAGAAAGAGGTACAGGGGTATTGGAAGTGTCTAAAGAGTGGTCCGATAACAAGGCAATGTCAGAGCAGGGTGTGGTAACAGGAAGGGGCCCGGGGTTACTAGGTTCACGGATTGGGTCGTCCATGGTTAGGTTACTTTTCTTTTTTTTGTTTTGTTTAAAAAAAAAAAAAAAAAAAGAATAAAAATAAAGGGGGGGGGGGAACATGGAGGAATAGCTCCTAGGAGGAGTGAAAGGGGCGTAAATCCCACTCTGCACCCAAAAGGACCTCAGCACCGCATGTAGTGCTGATGCGGCATGGAACCCGTGCCATATCCTACCCTTCATGCCAGTAAACCAGTAATCCGGGATAGCAACCTCACATCCACCAAGCCACCTCGGCGGACAAAAGAGAGGGCGGCCGGACACCCGCCACAAAGCATACCTCCTTTGGCCACCACCCCCGGAATCCGAAAGGTGGCCTCCGAAAGACACCCAAAGCCACCCCCCAGGAGACCGGAGAGGGATTGGGACATCCCCGGGCGATCCAGATTCCATGGCAAACTACGCCACCGCCAAGAACCTCAACGGAATGGGATGGACCATGGTACCCTTCCCCTACCTAGGAACCAGAATGCCTGTGGAGAGAATCCCACAGGCTAAAAATGGGAAGGGAATAAGGGAGGGATGAGGAGAGGAAAGGGAAAATGGGAGGATGGGGAAGATGGGATAGGGAAGGGGGGATTGGGGGGTAATTAGGTTCGGTCTGAGGAAGAAGACCAAGAGGTCCAATTCCTCAGACCGATAGCCTCTTTACCACGACAAGGAGCCCCCCTTAAAGAGGAACATATGTGTAAATTACCAGGCAGTAATAATTGGAACTTCATCTGCTTGTCTACCAGGCAGCAATAACTAGCTTAATGTCTCTGTTCACCTAACAGTAAGTAGGCACCTGGGCATTGTCCACTGTTGTGGGTCACATCCTGGGGGACAAAATTATAGGACCCCAATGGAAATAAGACAGTCCCTGATGACCCACTGACTTTCTTGGGTGGCTAACCATCCCCCAGGTCAAAAATTCGAACAAGATTTTATCTTTATTATGCACCCCATATCCATCCTGTGGGCAGCAACAACTGTCGCCGGGTCGCCATCTGGAGAAGACCCGGGCCGGGACAAGACCGGTGAACCTACTACAGCAACAACTGAGGCTTTATCTGCTTCTCCAGCAGGTATCAATAACAAGTTTCATCTGCTTGTCTACCAGGCATCATTAACCAGCAAGGTTAGTAACTCAGATTAACTCAATAACCTAGGATAACCATGACTGGTTGCCTAGACCCAGGATGTTTTATTACATTCATGGGAAAGAGGAAAGGAATAGGAAAGGGTAGTCAAGTCATAATCTCTGGATCAAGACCCCCAATGGAAATATGTGCTTTGATATTGGGTTATCATAGATAATCTACAAATACATTGCTATGTAAGAGAATTGTAAAAAATTTAACTTGTTTGAGGAATCTGAATAAACCTGTAAGTATTTTGGTCATTGTGCAACCCAAGAAAGGTATCCCCATATTGTATGTAACAGGAATACTGCAAAGTGCAGCATAAGTTTCTAATGCAGTTAAATATTAGTGCTGAAAATCTGAAGTGAATCAGATGAGGCATTTATGAGTTATCACATGGAAACTAATATAAAAAAATCTTCAATAAAAATGACAAATTAGGATATATACAGCCCAAAACTAATTCAAACCTTCCACTAAGAATGCCAGGTTTCAAGTCAAACAAAAGAGGCATTCCCTTATCTCTGAGACTAATATTCCAAAATACATCAGTACATTAACCCTTAAACTGTCCACATGTAGATATACGTTGACTCGCGTACTGCTCCGAATGTAGATCTACGTTTTTTTTTAAATGCTTTTAACCTTGCCACGATAAGCCTGAGTTGCCTAGACATTAGAGAATGGGTCTGTGCAGTCAGTGTGTGCAGTATTACAAAATTCAGGGATGCCAAAAAAAATGCGCTCTTCATTTTAAACAAAAAGAACAATTTATTTTTTTATCAAAATATTCAGTGCGCTACGCGTGTCAACGTAGATCTACGTGTGGACAATTTAAGGGTTAAGTTTGAAACTGTTCAGAAGTTGCATTCTGAGTTTATCAGCATTGAAGTACTAAAGCTAATTGAATGAGGCACTTAGAAATTATAGCTTGAAAAACAGTATTTAATTTTTTTGCATTTCTTTCATAAAAAAGGCAAATTGGGACCTACACAGGCAAAAATCAGTCCAAACTGTTCTCAAAGTGAGACTGACCAGTTAAACATTTAAGTAATTAAGTAAGCAAACAAGCAAGTATAGTAACTGTTATTTAGGCTTTGGGTACATAACATTCATTTTACAGTGGTCTTGAGGGACATGCATTATGGGCACATAAAAATTACATAAGGATAACCCAATAAAGTCAACACTAACTTATTTCTGATCAAAAGACACACTAATCCATTATTTCACAGAAACAAATGGCATTAAAACTTAAACAACCTAAAATCAAGACAAAGTTTCTAGTGAGGAAAACACATCAGCACTAAAGTTTTAAAGGCAACAAGATGAAGCATTCTACAGTTATTGCACAGAATTAAAAAACTGAACGTGCCCATCCTAAACCCCAAAAATCTTTCATCCATTTTATAAAATCAAGGAAAACGCTAAACCCATAATAAATTTAGTTTGTTGCATCAAAAGCCCATCACCAACATCAAGGCATTCTCTTTGAAGAAGCATGCCTGTGTGTGAGCATGTTAGATAGGAATGAATGGAGACGAATGGTTTTTGGGACATGACGATCTGTTGGAGTGTGAGCAGGGTAACATTTTGTGAAGGGATTCAGGGAAACCAGCTAATTGATTTAGTTGGACTTGAGTCCTGGAAATGGGAAGTACAATGCCTGCACTTTAAAGGAGGGGTCTGGGATAGTGACAGCTGGGAGGGACTATTCTCAGCTGTCGTATCTGAGCGCCTCTGCAAAGACAGTGATTATGTATGAGTGAGGTGAAAATGTTGAATGATGATGAAAGTATTTTCTTTTTGGGGATTTTCTTTCTTTTTGGGTCACCCTGCCTCGGTGGGAGACGGCCGACTTGTTGAAAAAAAAAAAAAAATTCTATACACACTATTTACAATTACGTACAGCTTTCTTTTAATTAGGTTATATCATTTATTTCCATCCAGGTTATACGAGTTGAAATTTTTAAGCTAATCGAGACTTTCTATACTTATTTCTATTATAGCTTAGTCACCTTTACCTATAAATCTGCATCACTACCTGCACTAACTCCTTAATACAGTTGAAATTAAAAGGATCAGACAAAAATTCTTAAGCTTATTTTACAATTTGATAGGCCTTTTGAAATTCATTTCTTAAATCCAGATTTTTTCTATTTTTTTTTTTCCCCAACAAGTCGGTCGTCTCCCACCGAGGCAGGGTGACCCAAAAAGAAAGAAAAAATCCCCAAAAAGAAAATACTTTCATCATCATTCAACACTTTCACCACACTCATACATAATCACTGTCTTTGCAGTGGCGCCTCGATACGACAGCTGAGAATAGTCCCTCCCAGCTGTCACTATCCCAGACCCCTCCTTTAAAGTGCGGGCATTGTACTTCCCATTTCCAGGACTCAAGTCCAACTAAATCAATTAACTGGTTTCCCTGAATCCCTTCACAAAATGTTACCCTGCTCACATTCCAACAGCTCGTCAGGTCCCAAAAATCATTCGTCTCCATTCACTCCTATCTAACACGCTCACACATGCTTGCTGGAAGTCCAAGCCCCTCGCCCACAAAACCTCCTTTACATCCTCCCTCCAACCTTTTCTAGGACGACCCCTTCCCCGCCTTCCTTCCCCTACAGATTTATACGCTCTCCAAGTCATTCTACTTTGATCCATTCTCTCTAAATGACCAAACCACCTCAACAACCCCTCTTCAGCCCTCTGACAAATACTTTTAGTACTAACTCCACACCTCCTAATTTCCACATTCCGAATTTTCTGCATAATATTTACACCACACATTGCCCTTAGACAGGACATCTCCACTGCCTCCAGCCTCCTCCTTGCTGCAGCATTTGCAACCCATGCTTCACACCCATATAAGAGTGTTGGTACCAATATACTTTCGTACATTCCCTTCTTTGCCTCCATGGATAACTTTTTTTGTCTCCACAGATACCTCAACGCACCACTCACCTTTTTTCCTTCATCAATTTTATGGTTAACCTCAACCTTCATAAACCCATCCGCTGACTCGTCAACTCCCAAATATCTGAAAACATTTACTTGTTCCATAATCCCTCTCTCCAATGTGATATCCAATTTTTCTTTATTTAAATCGTTTGATACCCTCATCACCTTACTCTTATCTATGTTCACCTTCAACTTTCTACCTTTACACACCCTCCCAAACTCGTCCACTAAGCTTTGCAACTTTTCTTTAGAATCTCCCATAAGCACAGTATCATCAGCAAAAAGTAACTGTGTCAACTCCCATTTTGCATTTAATTCCCCATAATTTAATCCCACCTCTCTCCCCAACACCCTAGCATTTACTTCTTTTACAACCCCATCTATAAATATATTAAACAACCATGGTGACATTACACATCCCTGTCTAAGACCTACTTTTACCGGGAAGTAATCTCCCTCTCTCCTACACACCCTAACCTGAGCCTCACTATCCTCATAAAAACTCTTTACAGCCTTCAGTAACTTACTACCTATTCCATACACTTGCAACATTTGCCACATTGCTCCCCTATCCACTCTATCATATGCCTTTTCTAAATCCATAAATGCAATGAAAACTTCTCTACCTTTATCTAATTATACTGTTCACATATATGCTTCACTGTAAACACTTGATCTACACATCCCCTACCCACTCTAAAGCCTCCTTGCTCATCTGCAATCCTACTCTCTGTCTTACCTCTAATTCTTTCAATAATAACCCTGCCATACACTTTACCTGGTATACTCAGTAAACTTTTTTTTTTTTTCAACAAGTCGGCCGTCTCCCACCGAGGCAGGGTGACCCAAAAAGAAAGAAAATCCTTACTTTCATCATTCAACACTTTCACCACACTCAGTAAACTTATTCCCCTATAATTTTTACACTCTCTTTTATCCCCCTTCCCTTTATATAAAGGAACTATACATGCTCTCTGCCAATCCCTAGGTACCTTCCCCTCTTTCATACATTTATTAAACAAAAATACCAACCACTCCAACACTATATTCCCCCCTGCTTTTAACATTTCTGTCATGATCCCGTCAGTTCCAGCTGCTTTACCCCCTTTCATTCTACGTAATGCCTCACGCACCTCCCCCACACTCACATCCTGCTCTTCTTCACTCCTAAACGATGTTGTACCTCCCTGGCCAGTACATGAAATTACCGCCTCCCTTTTTTCAGGGACATTTAAAAGTTCCTCAAAATATTCCCGCCATCTACCCAATACCTCCAGCTCCCCATCTACTAACTCCCCTACTCTGTTTTTAACTGACAAATCCATTCGTTCCCTAGGCTTTCTTACCTTGTTTATCTACAAAAAAATTTCTTGTTTTCAGCAAAATTTCTTGACAGAGCCTCTCCCATTCTTTCATCTGCTCTTCTTTTGCACTCTCTTCACCTTTCTTTTATTCTCCATATACTCTGCTCTTCTATTAACACTTCTGTTTTGTAAAAACCTCTCATAAGCTACTTTTTTCTCTTTTATCACACCCTTTACTTCGTCATTCCACCACTCACTCCTCTTTCCTCCTGCACCCACCCTCCTATAGACACAAACTTCTGCCCCACATTCTAATACTGCATTTTTAAAACTATCCCAACTCTCTTCAACCTTCCCCCACTACTCATACTTGCACTAGCCCACCTTTCTGCCAATAGTTGCTTATATCTCACCCTAACTTCCTCCTCCCTTAGTTTATACACTTTTACCTCTCTCTTACTTGCTGTTGCCATTTTCTTTTTGTCCCATCTACCTTTTACTCTAACTGTAGCTACAACTAAATAATGATCCGATATATCCATTGCCCCTCTATAAACATGTACATCCTGAAGCCTACCCATCAACCTTTTATCCACCAATACATAATCTAACAAACTACTTTCCTTACGTGCTATATCATACCTTGTATATTTATTTATCCTCTTTTTCATAAAATATGTATTACATATTACCAAACCTCTTTCTACACATAGCTCAATTAATGGTTCCCCATTTACATTAACCCCTGGCACCCCAAATTTACCTACTACTCCCTCCACAACACTTTTACCAACTTTAGCATTAAGATCCCCAACCACAATTACTCTCTCACTTGGTTCAAAACTCCCCACACACTCACTCAACATTTCCCAAAATCTCTCTCTCTCCTCTAAATTTCTCTCTTCTCCAGGTGCATAAACACTTACTATAACCCACTTTTCACATCCAACCTTTATTTTACTCCACATAATCCTTGAATTTATACATTTATATTCCCTCTTACCTGCCATAACTGATTATTCAACATTATTGCCACTCCTTCTTTAGCTCTAACTCTATTTGAAACCCCTGACCTAATCCCAATTATTTCTCCCCACTGAAACTCTCCTACCCCCTTCAGCTTTGTCTCACTTAAAGCCAGGACATCCAGCTTCTTTTCATTCATAACATCTACAATCATATCTTTCTTATCATACTCACAACATCCACACACATTCAAACATCCCACTTTGACGGTTTTCTTCTTTTTCTTTTTAGTAAATCTATACAGAAAAAGGGGTTACTAGCACATTGTTCCCGTCATTTTAGTTGACTTTTACAACACGCATGGCTTACAGAGGAAAGATTCTTATTCCACTTCCCCATGGATATGAAAGGAAAAGCAATAAGAACAAGAACTATTAAGATAAAATCAAAGAAAACTCAGATGAGTGTGTATACATAAACATGTACATGTATGTGCAGTGTGACCTAAGTGTAAGTAGAAGTAGCAAGACGTACCTGAAATCTTGCATGTTTATGAGACAGAAAAAAGACACCAGCAATCCTACCATCATGTAAAACAAATACAGGCTTTCATTTTACACTCACTTGGCAGGATGGTAGTACCTCCCTGGGTGGTTGCTGACTACCAACCTACTAAGTGTCAAGCTAATAAAAGTGGTAATAAATGAGAGAATTTTTTTTAATACATGATAATGTTTCACTTGTGAAAATGAATACAAAAAAAGGTAAATGAATGTACAGTACGTATATAGTATCTAATGTATTGTCAAAATAATCTCTACACAACTATGATTCTTGACAGCCAATATTCACATTAAATCAAACTAATTCTCAGAAGATCATTCATAAACAGAACATTTCACTTAAAATACATCACGATTGTCTTATAATGGTGTAATATTTTATTCAGTGGTAAGAGCACCAAGCCCCTTTGATTAAATGTTTGCACAAAAATAAAGCACTTTGCATGGCTAAAAACTGCAATCTAGTAAGAGCTTTAGTCTTGTGTAAAGACTAGAATTTTTTATATAATAAATATAACATCTTTTGATATTGCAACAGCAAAATACAAATTACAGGTCGTGCAGAGTGCAACGTCTGACTGTGATAACATGAGTTGTCAGTGTGAACTTAAGATGTTTTAACATTTTATACGTCAGCAAGAAGACTAGAAAGAACATCAAAATATATATTTATAACAAGTATAACATAGTAACTGATTTTAAAATATGAAAGCCGACATCTCCAACTGGCACTCTAGTAACTCGGTAATGCAAGATTAAAACAAGTAATTTACAATACAGTACAGGAATACTGTGCAATAGTTGTATTAAAAACACTTTTAGATACTCAAACTTTGCACATCATTCTAAGTGGTACATCCAGGCTTGTTATAAATTTCCAGTTAACATCACTTCAAGGGGATTCCTAGATGAAGGGCTCTTGGTCAAAGGAATAAGAGCTTTCTCCACTTCTCTTCAGATCAAACCTGATTACTCCCACACTCTCCTATTTCCCAGGTGCTGTATGACTCAATTATTATTAGCATATTTAAGGGAAAGTGCTAAACCTATAGGGGCCATACAGTGCCTGGGGAATGAAAGGCAATAAAGTTCAATTTAAGAAAGGGAAGGATAAATGTAATTTCTTGAATCAAGAGCCCCTCACGAGTATCAAGGAACTTCCCCTAAGAGGTATATAACCAAAAGTGCAAACTCTGCATCACTTGCATATTTTTTATGAGAGCAGGGTAACATTTTGTGAAGGGATTCAGGGAAACCAGTTAATTGATTTAGTTGGACTTGAGTCCTGGAAATGGGAAGTACAATGCCTGCACTTTAAAGGAGGGGTCTGAGATAGTGACAGCTGGGAGGGACTATTCTCAGCTGTCGTATCTGAGCTCCTCTGCAAAGACAGTGATTATGTATGAGTGTGGTGAAAGTGTTGAATGATGATGAAAGTATTTTCTTTTTGGGGATTTTCTTTCTTTTTGGGTCACCCTGCCTCGGTGGGAGACGGCCGATTTGTTGAAAAAAAAAAAAGAAAAAAATTTGTTTCTCATAATTATAACAATACAGTTATTACATTCAAGGGAGGGGGTGCTAAACCTGTAGGGGTCATAAAGCGCCTGAGAAAAGGGGAGGGTATCAGGTATGATTCAAGGAAAATGAGGATATGTTTAATTCCTTGAATCAGGAACCCCTCTCTGGTATCATGTCACCTTCATTGAAGAGAATAAGCCAGTTCCCTTGTTAAACTTCTCGAAAATACTTTATTGAGGCAAACTCAACATCTTCTATAGTAAAACAAATGCCTTTCAAACAATTACAGTGGACCCCCGGATTTCATACTGCTCCCAACTCGAACAATTATGTATTTTTGTAAGTGCTTTTGTAAGTGTATTTTTGAGGGTCTAAAAGGACTAATCTAATTTACATTATTCCTTACGGGAATAAATTCGTTCGATAACGGCACTCGAACAGCATTCTGGAATGAATTATTGACAAAATCCGGGGGTCCACTGTACATTATTTTAATTATTTCTGTAACTTAAATAATAAAAACCAAGAAGACTGCCTTTCCTTTTTACTCAAGTAAATAGAGTGTATATATAAAAAAAGGCACTGTTTACCACGGATCAGATGTTTCATTCACCCTTACTGTCACCAACACCTCATAAGGATGTGTTACTCTGTGCCACCTGACATTCAAAAACAGCCCAAAAATCAGATTTCTGAATCTGCTGCTGCATTCTAAATTAACTACTCTATATTCAAACTTGAATATATTGTAAACATGTTTTCATTAAAACTTGTTTGTATGAAAAGTTTGTCAAGCAAAATTGTCATTTATAAAATCACCCGAAGATTTGTAAAAGAGCCACACTAAAAAGCATGACATGCAATAATTCATGCTTATGTAACATGCCATGCATAACGTAACGCGCCATGCATAACATATAACACACCATGCATAACATGTAACATGCCATGCATAACATGTAACACGCCATTATAACGACATGTTTGGAGTGTTCTTCTGAAGAGCGGGGTAGCAATGATAAGGCTTCGGAGGCTTCTTACTTTATTTGTAATAAAGGTGCGAGTACACAAGCTGTGTGTCTGTGGCCATGGCCCAGGGCCATGCACCTTGCAAGAGGGAGAGGAGTAGGCCTGTTCTCTGAGAGAAGTCTGGGCGCCAAGTGAGGGAGAGGCAGGGTGTCGCAGACTGACGTGGGTATGCCTACAGGCTTGCCCTCTGGCGGAAACTATGGAAACTAGCATGGCACGAAATATGAACTCAGCTGGCAGACAGCATGGGCTGTCTATGCAGACAGTCAGGCTGTCTACACCATGCATAACATGTAACACCCCATGCATAACATGTAACACCCCATGCATAACATGTAACACGCCATGCATAACATGTAACATGCCATGCATAACATTTAACATGACATGCATAACATGTAACATGCCATGCATAACATGTAACATGCCATGCATAACATGTAACATGCCATGCATAACATGTAACATGCCATGCATAACATGTAACATGCCATGCATAACATGTAACATGCCATGCATAACATGTAACATGCCATGCATAACATGTAACATGCCATGCATAACATGTAACATGCCATGCATAACATGTAACATGCCATGCATAACATGTAACATGCCATGCATAACATGTAACATGCCATGCATAACATTTAACATGCTATGTATATTAACCCTTTGGGAGTCCAAGGGGTCTCTCTGAAACTCGTTCTCAGGGTCCACGAATTTCAAAAAAACAAAAAAAATTATTTTTTCTTATGAAATGATAATCTTTTTCCAATCATAACGCCACAAAAATTATGAAATTTGATCGAAAACTAACGGAATTATGCTTTCGCGAAGTTAGCGGTATCCATGACATTTACGCATCGGCGATTTCGCCCACTTTGAGCCCTATTTTCGGCAAATTCCAATGTTTCAGTCTACGTACAGTGGACCCTCGGTTAACGAATACCCCGGAAATCGTGCAATTATGTAAGTATAATTTTGTAAGTTCTTGTGGAAGTGTATTTTTGGGGGTCTGAAATAGACTAACCTACGTGAAATTTTTCCTTAAGGGAGTAAATTCGTTCGGTAATGGCACTTGAGCAGACTTCAGGAGTGAAGATTTTACGAAACTCGGGGGTCCACTGTACTAAAATTATAGCTATTTCACTAGAACTCCATTTCTTCTATTGATTGAGTACAAGAAACCGCCTATTTACCAATTTCAACTACCCAAAATAGTGGTCAGAAAATGGCAATTTGGCCAATTTCACACAAATTTCAAACGATGCCAATTTCAAAATAGGGTCCATAATAAACAAGGCAGACATTCCTGGCACTAAAATAACATCTTCTCTGTTCATTAGTCATGTCTCCAGACCCCTCTTACATTACTTTTGCTTTCCATTTTGAATTTTTATTCTCACAAAAAATAGAAGATTTACTGTTATGTATACAACTGCATCATTGTAAATGGTATAAATAATATCAGCGCACTTGTGCAAGAATATTAGACTCTCCAGTTGATGTGTATTGGACGCATGGTGTGATTTGTTTACTCTTGAACATCGGCCAAAATCGAACATTTTCGCTACTTTGCGCTCAGTTTCAAGGTACAGTGGACCCCCGAGTTTCGTAAAAATTCACTCCTGAAATCTGCTCAAGTGCCATTACCGAACGAATTTACTCCCTTAAGGAAAAATTTCACGTAGGTTAGTCTATTTCAGACCCCCAAAAATACACTTCCACAAGAACTTACAAAATTATACTTACATAATTGCACGATTTCCGGGGTATTCGTTAACCGAGGGTCCACTGTACTTGTCATCGTGAAACCAGTCAAAATTATCTCTATTTCTGTAATATATCATCTATTCTATAAAATGAGACTAAGAAAACGAGAATAAAAGCATAAATACCATACGAAAATAGACTGCAAAGTCACTGTTTTAAACCAAAAACACTGTCAGTTTTTTTTTCCTCATTATGCACTGTGTGGTGCAGGAATTTTTTTATACTGCGCACACTGACCGCACAGACCCATTCTATCACATCTAGGCCTAACAGCCTGTTTCTGCTTGATTTGAGGGCGCTAGAATTTAGGCATACTAGTACGTCAATAACCCCAGGGCGTAAGCCGTACTAGTACGACCAAAACCCCGAAAGGGTTAAGTAATATGCTGTGTATGTGTAACATGCCATGAATAAAGTATAACATGGCATTCAAAACATGCAAAACATGTAACATGCTGTGCACAACACAACATTTTATGTATAACATGTAACATATCGTGAATTACATGTAACATAACGTACTTAACATGTAACATGACGTACTTAATGTGTAACATGCCATGAATGGTAAAATCCACTTTACTTTGCTTGGTACCTATTAAGGAAAAAAGATTAACCAAAGAAGCCAGAACCAAATGTAACTATCACTCCAAGCTGATTATTTTTTATTTGCAAAATGGTTGATCAATGAACAAGTAATATCAGTGATATACAAACACTGCACATGGCAAGAAATGGCCCACACTACAATAATTCCAAGATTTTCTATATCAAAGTATAGATTGTTATTATTTATCACACAGTTTGACACACTATTTTATAAGCTGTGCACGTAAGAAATTTAAACATATCTATGAGTAAATTAAAATTATTGAAAATTTTTATATGTTCAAGCAAGAGTATATCCCCTTAATATATATGGCTTATGCTACTAAGAAATTTTAATAGCTAGAAACAAGCAATATGTTTTTCTTAAGACAGTGTTGACATTTAATTTTGGTGAGCACACATCTAATCAGCAGCAGTAAGATCAAAATCAACCTATGTATAACAATTTTCCAAGTGTCTATTCTACTGTATATCTTGTGACAAAGTATTATTAAGTGATGTCTACATCTAGGATTGTTAGAATAATTTTTTTCAACACTATTTTACCTCTTCTGCAATTACAGAAAACAAATTACACGTATTCAGGGAACACTAAAATGTTTTATAGTCACCTTTTCTGTTACAGACTTATCAAACTTAGTTTTTTTTTTTTTTGGGGACAAGACAACAGAATTTAGCAAATTACAAAACTATGTTTTTCAAGTAGAAGAAATCTGAGACATAATTGGTTTATCATTCAGTGATAGTAAGACACACAAGAGCAGGCATTATACTGACACAAGTTAAAACACTTTGATTGCAACTCTTTAAAAAACATATGTATTATATGTATGAAAAATTATAAGGCACACAGTTAAACTGGCAATAAAAGAAATGAATTGAGCTCAATTCCAGGAAGGAGACTGATGCTGGTGAAGGGCTCTTGATCTAAGGGTTTAGAGCTACCATCTACTTCCTTGGATTAACCTGACTACTTTTCATTTCATAGGTGTCGTATGATCCTTACAGATTTAGTGTTTCCCTATGAAAACAGTATCATTATTAG
This sequence comes from Cherax destructor, assembly GCA_009830355.1. Taxonomy (NCBI): domain Eukaryota; kingdom Metazoa; phylum Arthropoda; class Malacostraca; order Decapoda; family Parastacidae; genus Cherax; species Cherax destructor. Next base: position 90,736 of record WNWK01002754.1, read on the forward strand.
TAAAGCCTCACAGATTATAAAGACCAAATAATGAATTATAAGCTCTGAACTACAGTTAGCCCTCCACTTTCACGAGCTTCGAACATTCGCGAATGCCCAGCCGCCCACAGTCACACTCCATATAATCACCTCCATTCAACTGTCATCAGTAACTGCATGGCTAACTATCATCACCATCATCATCACAAGTCGTCAGAGTTTGTCTGCCTAACCTTACGAGCGGCGAGTGTTTTGTTTGTTCATTACAGTGGACCCCCGGTTAATGGCCATAATTCGTTCCAGAATGCTGTTCAAGTGCCGTTACCAAACGAATTTATTAACATAAGGAATAATGAAAATTAGATTAGTCCTTTTGGACCCCCAAACATACACTTACAAAAGCACTTACAAAAATACACTTACATAATTGTTAGTGTTTGGAGCAGGCCGTTAACCGGGGGTAAACTGTATTTGTTATTAAACCATAACATGCATATACAATATTTTACGATGTTTTCATGTGTTTTATGATTGTTCGTGGTTCAATAGGTTAAGGAAGCAGTATTGTTAGGCTAAGTAAATGCTATTATTATATTTCCCTACAATATATTTGCGCATCAAAATATTCGCAAATGCTACAGTACAGTATTATTATATTTCCCTACATCATATTTGCGCACCAAACATTCACAAATTTTCAAGATTCGCGAGGTTCTTGATCCCCTAACCCTCGCGAATGTGAAGGGCCTCCTGTATACAAAGTTTAGCACTTTCCAAAAAGTTGAAACTTCAAATTTATATAACAGTTCATTAACATTTTACAAGCTACAGCTGGCTATTATATTAAACACAAGAATATAAAATATGATCTACTGAAATGCTTTGATACCTTACAACCCCCTATACCTGGAGCTCAATGGTAGACTGCTCAGCTCACAACCAAGGAGACACATGGGTCCCCTTACACCTGCTAACTGTTTACCTAACAGGAAATGGGTACCTGAGAGTTGGTTAATTTTTGTAGGTCATATTCTAGGGGCTGGTAGTGTACCCTAGACAAGGCTGGGCTTTGACATGAACAGAGGTAGGATAATAGCTATGATGAGTCACCAGGCAACCCTTCCAATACATCTATTGTATAGAATAAATAATGAGTTATGAATGATGATGTCTCTGCAAAACTTCAACCTTTTTTAGATCAATTAAATTTCTGATCTTTCTTAATATATGTAATAACTTTTTTTTACAAGTGGCTGCATCAAAATGTAAGTTCTCTCCCAGAGTGGATTTAGCCATACTTTATTGTAGAGCAACATTGTCACAGTATAAAATAAATGGTGCCCATGAGGAACCCAGTTAAATGGATAAAATCATGTACAGTGGTACCCCGGATTTCGTACAGCTCAAAACTCGAACAATTATGAAAGTGTATTTTTGTAAGCGCTTTTGTAAGTGTATTTTTGGGGTCTGAAACGGACTAATCTAATTTACATTCGTCCTTATTGGAACAAATTCGTTCGGTAACGGCACTTGAATAGCCTTCTGGAAAGAATTATCAACGAAATCTGGGGTACCACTGTAGTTAAATAATTTTCTCAAATCATTATACAGTACTGTACTTTATTCCTAGTAATATTTTACTAAAAGTATTTGTCAGAGGGCTGAAGAGGGGTTGTTGAAGTGGTTTGGTTATTTAGAGAGAATGGATCAAAGTAGAATGACTTGGAGAGCGTATAAATCTGTAGGGGAAGGAAGGCGGGGTAGGGGTCGTCCTAGAAAAGGTTGGAGGGAGGGGATAAAGGAGGTTTTGTGGGCGAGGGGTTTGGACTTCCAGCAAGCATGTGTGAGCGTGTTAGATAGGAGTGAATGGAGACGAATGGTTTTTGGGACCTGACGAGCTGTTGGAGTGTGAGCAGGGTAATATTTTGTGAAGGGATTCAGAGAAACCAGTTAATTGATTTAGTTGGACTTGAGTCCTGGAATTGGGAAGTACAATGCCTGCACTTTAAAGGAGGGGTCTGGGATAGTGACAGTTGGGAGGGACTTATTCTCAGCTGTCGTATCTGAGCGCCTCTGCAAAGACAGTGATTATGTATGAATGAGGTGAAAGTGGGAGACGGCCGACTTGTTGAAAAAAAGAATTTTTTTTACTAAACCATAATCTTATAGAGTTCATAATTTTTACCATTTTCATATGCTGTACAGTTTTTTTTTTTTTTACTCCCATAGAAAAAACTTTCCTACCACAGATGCCTCAACACACCACCCACCTTTCCTCCTAACCTTCTATTCTATGGTTCACCTTGTCTTTCATGGACCCAAATATCTAAATTCATCCACTTCTCTATATTTCCTTCCTTCCAATTACTCCTTATCATTTTGCTTTTTTTATGGTCACTTTTAATTTCATACCTTTAACCCTTAATTATTATTATATTATATTCAAATAGAAGCGCTAAACCACAGGGGTTATACAGCGCTGCAGGTTATTGCAGGATGCAGGGAGAATGGGTTGTAAGAGGGAGATGGATGATTAGTAGGGTATGGAGTGCAGCTTTAACCCTTAAACGGTCCAAATATATATATACGTTACCTCGCCCAGTGCCCCGAATATTTTGAAAAAAAAAAAAAAATTATATAGAAAAAATAAAGAGCACATTTGTTTAAGTGTTATAGGATAAAAAAAAAAAAAGAATTTGGGTCAGTAGTTACCGAGATATGAGGCGGAGAAGTTGGCACTGGATGCTCACCTGACAGCAACAGGAGTCCTGCCGCTTGCAGAATCGTTGCCGATATACCTTTTCACTTTTTTTATTATTTTATATAATTTTTATGTTCTCATAATAACAATTCATAGTAGTTCTTGTGATTTCATAGCCAATCTGTGTTCTGACACTAATATTAGGTACTGAAATTATACTCAAATAATAATAATAATGATAGTGCATAAAAATAATAATAATAATGATAGTGAATAATAATAATAATAATAATAGTGAATAATTTTTTTTTTTTCAACAAGTCGGCCGTCTCCCACCGAGGCAGGGTGACCCAAAAAGAAAGAAAATCCCCAAAAAGAACATACTTTCATCATCATTCAACACTTTCACCACACTCATACATAATCACTGTCTTTGCAGAGGAGCTCAGATACGACAGCTGAGAATTGTCCCTCCCAGCTGTCACTATCCCAGACCCCTCCTTTAAAGTGCAGGCATTGTACTTCCCATTTCCAGGACTCAAGTCCAACTAAATCAATTAACTGGTTTCCCTGAATCCCTTCACAAAATGTTACCCTGCTCACACTCCAACAGATCGTCATGTCCCAAAAAACCATTCGTCTCCATAATAATACAGTCATCCCTCGGTTTTCGATTTTAATCCGTTCCAGATGGATCGGCTAAAACCAAAATCGGCGAAAACCAAAACTATTTTCCCCATAAGAAATAATGGAAATTCAATTAATCCGTTTCAGAAACCCAGAAGTTTGGAAAAAATTTTTGGGGCCTTAAAGATAGATTTACATGCACAAATGAATGAACTGAATGTGGCACTTACCTTTATTGAAGACTGATGTTGCTGGATGCGAGAGAGGGAAGATGGGAGAGGGAAGAGACCCTAATTTTGGAAGGGAATCCCCTCCATAAGGACTCTAGGTACCAAGTCCTTATCCGGGTCACTTCCCTGCATGCCTGCTACACTCCCTCCCTGCCTGCTACACTCCCTCCCTGCCTGCTACACTCCCTCCCTGCCTGCTACACTCCCTGCATACATGCTACACTCCCTACATACATGCTACACTCCCTGCATACCTGCTACACTCCCTGCATACCTGTTACACTCCCTGCATACATGCTACACTCCCTGCATACATGCTACACTCCCTGCATACATGTTACACTCCCTGCATACCTGCTACACTCCCTGCATACATGCTACACTCCCTGCATACATGCTACACTCCCTGCATACCTGTTACACTCCCTGCATGCATGCTACACTCCCTGCATGCCTGCTACACTCCCTGCATTCATACTACACTCCCTGCATGCCTGCTACACTCCCTGCATGCATGCTACACTCCCTGCATGCCTTCTACACTCCCTGCATTCATGCTACACTCCCTGCATGCCTGCTACACTCCCTGCATGCCTGCTACACTCCCTGCATGCCTGCTACACTCCCTGCATGCCTGCTACACTCTTAAACTCCATCGTGTTTCTCACTTTCACTATCATATTTTTCAATTATTTCTTCATTTCTACAGTGTTCCTCACTTTCTTTACCAAAGAAGTGGCACTAGGAGCTTTCTTTGGGCCCATGGTAGCTTATTTAGTAGTCACACACAATAATCAAGGCCCAAAAACAATGAATTGTTAATAAATGTTTTGTATAAACTCCTGGGGTGATGTTCACTCAAGCGTAAACAATGCTAGACTGCGTGACAATGTGCGTGGGTGGCGGGCCTACGGCCTTTGTATGTGCGCGGCACTGGTGGACAGGTCCCATACGGTCGGCGAAAACTAAAACAATCGGCGAAAACTAAGACAAATTTTCCCTGAAAAAAGTCGGCGAAAACCAAAATCGGCGAAAACTGGGACAAGCGAAAACCAAGGGATGACTGTAATAATAATAATAATAATAATAATAATAATAATAATACAAGATTTGTGTCGCTGCCTTATCTCATCTGATCTCCACTAATGACTGGTGACATTTCACGAGATGGGTGAGCCATAGTCTTATCTCTTCTTATCAGTCCAGTAATTACAGTGATGACATTTGACAGCTTACATTGCTTCCCTTTATTTGTTATGCAAACCTGTCTGTCTGTCTGTATCTGTCTGTTTGTGTGTCTGTCTTTCTGTCTGTCTGTGTGTCTGTCTTTCTGTCTGCCTGTGTGTCGTCTCCTTTCTGTCTGCTTGTCTCAGAGAGTAGCTCATGAACCAACTGGTATTATGCAGATCACAAGCACATTATAACACTTTCTCTTGATTTTTTTAGTTATCCTAGGTAATTTACACTATGTATAATTGTATTTATGTATGTGTTCCTGTGAGATAGAGACAGATAGATACAGACAGACAGACAGAGATAGACAGCCAATCAGGTACCCAGCCAGCTGCTGGCCAGCCAGGTGGCCAACCAGCTGTTTGCCAGCCAGGTCCCCAGGCAGGCAGGCAGCCAGCTGGCCTGCCAGCCTGCCGACATCACTTTCCACTTCAAAGGGGAGTGTTAATATGACATGACATCAGTGAATCTATGGTGTTTGCTGCGCTGTTTGCTCTAGCTGCCCCTCAATTTAAATGGTGCTCCCACAAGGTACTAAGTGGTCCCAGATTTTTTTAATATGGCGCACACCGAGTGTTAAGACCCATTCTATGCTGACCAGGCATCTCAGGCCAATCGTGCTAAATTTGGAGGCAGGAAAAATAAAACGTAAATATACGTTTGGGGCAGTAGCAGTGCTAACGTAAATATACGTGTGGACCGTTTAAGGGTTAAATATCCTTCCAAATTCTTGTAAAAATCTTTGTAACTCGTCTTTGTAAATGAATGGTTCAAAGAACCGACGAGTTGGTAAATTAGACACATATGCAACACTTGGGTATCTTTATTGAGAACGTTTCGCCACACAGTGGCTTCATCAGTCCATCAGGAGAATCGTGAAGAACAGGAGGTTTGAGGTGGTCAGTCCCTCAATCTTGAGTCGATTGATGGACTGACAACATCAACTCAAGATTATGGGACTGACCACCTCAAACTCCTCCTGTTCTTCACGATTCTCCTTTGTATGGACTGATGAAGCCACTGTGTGGCGAAACGTTTCCTCAATAAAGATACCCAAGTGTTGCATATGTGTCTAATTTACCAACTCGTCTTTAGAATCTTCTAAAAGAACTGTGTCATCAGTAGAAGAAATGTGACAACTCTCACTTTGTATCAGATTCAACAATTTTTAATCCTACATCTCTACCTAACCACCCTAAGAACTCAACTCATTTACAATCTCATCTACAAATATGCTAAACAACTGTACTGACATCACACATCCCTGCCTAAATCCTATTTTCAATTGAAAATTGTTCCCCTTCCCTCATGCATACACTAACCTGAGACACTACATCCACAAAAACTGTTTCCTGGCTTTGTCTCTGTAGATGCCATGCTTTCTCATTCCACTGTCAAATGCTCCAAACTTCAGAACACTCATGACTTGACCTCATCTTTACCTCCTCCTCCCCTTTCCTTCCTTTTCTATATTTTCTCTGCCCTTCCTTTTTTCTGCATAGGTGGGTTCTGTCGTATTTTTTTTGTTCCCTGGGTTTTGTCCTACCTTCATGAGCCATTAGCTCTCCTGCAGTGCTTTTCTTGTTTTCTTTTGTTTTTAGACTACCTCCACTATTACTACTACTATTGCTTTGCTAACACTCCACTCTCTGATCCTAGGTTTCACTACCACTACTACCTTATTATTGCCACTTCTGCACTACTACTACCTCCTCTCATTCTACTACTCCCAGTCCTGCCCCCCCTCTCATGTATATACTGGCTACCCCTTTGCACTTCTGAGTGATTAACTAATGGTCCAAGTCAGACCGAAATGTCATCATAAGTTTCAGTCTCCTACGTGCAAGTTAAATGTGTATTGTTCCAGTCGTGGTATTGTACCTTTCATTCCTTTGAACTTATTATAATCCCTTCAAAACTGTTTGTTATTCTCAGCAAAATTTACTGATCCTCACCTCACCCATTCTCTCGGATAATCTTTGGCCCTCCCTCATCATTCTTTTAATCTCTCTTCTTTTTCTCTCTCTCTCCAATGTATTTGACAATGCATTGGACAATGCATTGAGAAAGACAGGCATTTTCAGAAACAAAATTGGGACTAAGAAATGTTGTAAGGTTTTATTCAACAAGATGGTATCTGTGAAGGCTTTAGAAGGGTAGACAGTTTTAGAAGAGAGACCCATTTATAGGATGGGTACGATTTCTACAATAACAGTAAAAAGCAAGTTTCTAAGATGACAGAAAAGAGTACTGTTAGTATTAGTAAGTTGAATTTTTATTTTGTGCTCTTTTAATTCCGTCAGAAAGTGTGGTGGCCAGTTTTACCAAATTATTGAAAAGGACAAGAAGAGTAGGAAATGGAACAGACAATGGAAGCAGAAGTAGTGAATTTACATGAACCTGTGCATAGGCTTGAGATAAATGGAAAAAAAAGTATCACAGAGCAGTAGACATGAACAAAATAAAAAAAATGAGGAAGCAATGAGTCTTATTCCCACTCAGTTTTAAAATTTCTGTAGATGCTGCTTTTCTCAATATATTGTCAAATCCTCCAATTTTCCAAACAATTTTGCCATGACTTGATCTTTGTCTTCTAACCTTTTCTCTTGACCTGTCTTTGTTTTTTCTTTCTGATTAAAAAGTGTAGAGAGATTATGGAAAGATATGACTTGCAAAGGCCTGTGACTCATAGGATTGAGGTTGTGTTATGATTATGAGTGTTTATGAAGTGTGAGCTGTGATACTGAACGTGAAAAAAGTGGTATAGTTGTGAACTAGATATAAATCACACAAAAAGAGCTGAACAACAGTAGATGGTTTGGAGGAAGGAATGACTTCTTTTTTGTGTGACATCTCACTCATAAGTACCTTACACCTAGTTGATGAAGTAGAGAGATACAGTGGTACCTCGGTTAACAATATTTTTTCATTCCAGAATGCTGTTCAAGTGCCATTACCAAACGAATTCATCCCCATTAGGAATAATGTAAAATAGACTAGTCCTTTTAGACCCCCCAAAAATACACTTACAAAAGCATTTAAAAAAATAAACTTACATAAAAGGGTGAGTTTGGGGACCATCATTAACCGAGGTACCACTGTACTAGTGTATTTTAGTAAAAGTTATCTTTGACGCACCTGAGAGTGGAAGGTAGTGTGAAAGGATAGATGTCACTTTGAATTTATTTAACTCTTTTCCTACAATATTTTCCTATCTTCTCTGGATAAATATTTCCTTACCCCATGAAAGTAACATTAGCATTATCCTAAATAACAAATAAATATTTATCAGAAAATACTGTTCTTCACAGTACAGCTGAATTTTTGCAATTAAACATTTAAAATGTTATTTCACCAAAAAATTCTTCAATACAAAATGAGAAACAATTTTTACATTACATAAAAATTAAAATACTATGTAATAAAATTTCAACAATTTAAGTTAGCAAGGTTCTGCTAAAATACAGATTACAAAAAAATTTATACATCAACATATATTGCAATTATTGATTGCAAGGTAATAAAAAATACTACATATCTACATATAAAACCTAAAATATTTTTTGTTCTATGATGATTTTCCTATTTCAATTTTACGTTGGAGTGCACGTGGAGAATAATATATGATTGAATCAAGAATTCCTGCTACAGTGAAAACCCCACCAATGACTGCACAGACTCCAGTAAGAAAATGACCCAAGGATCTGAAAAAAAAAAAGGGAATTAATATGTAATACCTGCATGATAAAACTTCATGTATTGTGAAAAAATACAAGATTAATAGATATTCTCAATGCCAAATGTCTCAATATTTCAATTCATATATTTTTTTCAAATAAACAATAAAATAGATTAGCAAGAACACAGCTTATTTCAATGTATGAAAATCATGAAACACATTTATTCTTCTTTGGCCATTTCTTACTTAAGGAAATGCAAAAAGAAAACATTCACCAACACTCACTTTAGCTGCCTCTCCAAATCCTCTAATGCCGATCCACCAAACTGCAACCTCCCACACTACAATCCTCCAAAACTCAAGTAAAATTAGCAATTTTCCCAGGATTCCTTCATGGATATTACTCTGTGTGCACTCTAACAGGATGTCAAATCCCATAGACAACACATCTCCGCTCAAACAAGTAAAACGTGTTTACAAACATCTTCTGAATAACCAAGATTGTTACTCTCAGCATCTCTTCAAAAATTTCCCTTCAACTGTTGGTAAATTTTCTCTATACAGTATATTCTCAGGAATATAATCCCTCAACAGAGACTTCCAGTTTCCACTTCCCCACAGTTTATGGATTTAGCTACAGTAGAAGACATACAGTTTTGTTAACAAAGTTATTACTGTTGCATGCAATTTATCTCTATGTCACTAAAAGCTTTGAAGATATACATACAATATGAGATTAAATGGTTAGAGAGATCCTTAATGATGTGAGACAGAAGCAGAGAACCAAGGTAATGTACAGATAACTATGAAACTGCTGGGAGGGACTGATTAGTGCGAGTGTACAAGGACTGCCAAAATTACAAATATGTATACAGTACATATAGATAAGCAACAAACACACCATGAAAGAGAGGATGAGGAATGATTAGATACCCTGCACACTGTTCCCTCCTGGGCGTAATCATGGAAAAATGATCTTACTCAAAATCCTGCAAATATGTTAATGATCACTTACTTGTGCTTCTCTGTATACTTTACCATCATGGGTGATAGCTCATAGGTGAAGAAGACTCCTGGAAGACCTGTTTCACCCATCCCTAACTGAATGTTCTATACAAAACAAAAAAAAAGTTAAATTTAATGAATAAACACAAAATATTGAACTATACTGTAATTCTTTTGGTGTAAAATAATAATATACAGTTCACGTTTACTTGTTATATTCAATTTTTCTTTTTTTTTTTTAGTTTGAAATTTTATAGAATTTTTCACAATACAGTGGACCCCCGAGTTTCGGTCATAATTCATTCCAGAAGGCTGTTCAAGTGCCATTACCGAACGAATTTGTTCCCTTGAGGAAAAATGCAAATTAGTTTAGTCCTTTCAGACCCCCAAAAATACACATACAAAAGCACTTACAATATTAAACTTACATAATTGTTCGATTTCCGAGGTGACCAAAACTCGGGGGACCACTGTACATGTATACAGAAGAAATAATAAATATCAAATGCAACTCGTTTTTTTTCATGCTCAATAGAATAATTGTCTTCACATAGAGACTGCACCATTTATTAAGTGGTGTAAGTGGCAATTAGCACAAGAACAATACAAATGGTAGGTTCTTGAAATACTAAACTGCTTGAGAATGCTTTCATATATGCTTAAGATACTGTATCTTCCAATACTTTTCTTGCAGTAGAAAACAAAAATATGGATAAATACAAAGGCAAGTGATACCTAAAAGAAGCAATATTGCATGGCCTTACCTTCTGATGCTGAGTGACTGAAAACTGGTTAGTGGAAAGGGTTGAACCATCAACTTTTTCATATGTGGTAGGGACAATTTTAATGTAATAATTAATTGTTTTGGGTCCCTTCTCAGTCTTAAATTCAGTACCATCAATAGGATTTGTTTTTCCAGGGATGTTAACACCAAAGCTGAGGTGTCGGATGCGATGGGAGAGGTCAAAATCTGCTGTTCGGTACTGCTGCACATCGTGAACTGAAATTTTTTTTACTTTTTTTGAACCAGCACATTCAAGTTGACTTTTCATTACCATTAAATCTATTTAGTGCCCTATTTATCTTTTTCATACAAATTAATTTAAACATGCATAAACTCACCTGTTTTATACAATGGTCCCTTGAGTGTCAATATTAATCTGTTCCAGAAGATGTATCATACCTCCCAACTATTGTAACTTAAGCCCCAAAATATGTGTGGTCAATGTGTGGTGTGAATATAATGCAGAGAATTCGGAGTTTGGAAATTAGGAGGAGGTGCAGGATTACCAAAACTATTATCCAGAGGGCTGAGGAGGGGTTGTTGAGGTGGTTCGGACATGTAGAGAGAATGGAACGAAACAGAATGACCTCGAGAGTGTATAAATCTGTAGTGGAGGGAAGGCGGGGTAGGGGTCAGCCTAGGAAAGGTTGGAGGGAGGGGGTAAAAGAGGTTTTGTGTGCGAGGGGCTTGGATTTCCAGCAAGCATGCGTGTGCGTATTTGATAGGAGTGAATGGAGACAAATGGTTTTTAATACTTGACGTGCTGTTGGAGTGTGAGCAAAGTAACATTTATGAAGGGATTCAGGGAAACCGGCAGGCCGGACTTGAGTCCTGGAGATGGGAAGTACAGTGTCTGCACTCTGAAGGAGGGGTGTTAATGTTGCAGTTTTATAACTCTAGTGTAAAGCACCCCTCTGGCAAGACAGTGATGGAGTGAATGATGACGAAAGTTTTTCTTTTTCGGGCCACCCTGCCTTGGTGGGAATCGGCCGATGTGTTAATAAAAAAAAAAAAAAGTTTTATGGTAACTTGTTCCAAGACCTCAGAAGTGCAACTTTTACTGTACCCTGCACACATTCAGATATAACTTGCAGGCACTATCTCCCTTCATCTGCTTCTCTTATCGATTCTTATGATCCCTATGATAATTTCTCTGCCTTTTTTCATTAGCTTAGATTCGTCAGCCACTTTAATATTCTTTATTATTTCTATTTGTTTTGATAATAGAAGATTGTTATTTGTGGAAAGCCATACTCATGCACCAATGCACAATTTCTTGCTTGATCTTCAGAGAAATGGCCTGTTTACTGCACACTTTAGGAAACATGATGACTTGTTAACTCAAAAGATGGTGTAATTATAACACAAATGAAGTTATGAAGGGAAAATAATTCAGAATTAGGCAAAAACACCCATAATACCTTCAAACTGAAGAGTAAACAAACTGTAGTACCATATCAACTTTGCTATTAGCTGAGATGCTACCATACAGACATTCAATCCCATTGCTGATTGGCTGCTAATCCACCCCTCACAGACCCCCACTCCTATTGGCTCAGATACTGTTGAAGAGGCAATCATTGGTTGGCTAAGGCTCATCCACAAAAGAACTGACGCTTCTAATGGCTCAAATGCTGCCCAAGAGGCAAGCTACCACATCACTGATTGGCTGAAGGCCACCCATGCTCGCTGACCATAATAATAATAAGTAGGTATTACTGCTTTAGTTTAGAACCCTTTCAACTCAGACAAGGAATATGAAAGTGTGTGCACCCGGCTGTGATGCCGAGCATAATAAGAACATAAGAAAGAAGGAACACTGCAGCAGGCCTACTGGCCCATGCGAGGCAGGATCAATTCTCCCACTGGCTTAAGCCAATGCCTTAACTTAGTCAGGTCAGATCACATTCACTTAAGGAAGGAGCACGGCATCTGACCTAGTAGCACAAGCTAGTCCGGTCCAACTCTCACTCACCCACACCCACTCATGTATTTATCTAGCCTATTTTTAAAACTACACGTCTTAGCTTCTATGACGGTACTAGGGAGTTTGTTCCACTCATCCACAACACTATTTCCAAACCAGTGCTTTCCTATATCCTTCTTGAATCTGATTTTTTCCAACTTAAAGCCATTGCTGCATGTCCTATCTAGGCTAGATATTTTTAGTACACTATTTACATCCCCTTTATTAATTTCTGTTTTTCATTTATACACTTCAATCATATCCCCCCTAATTCTACGCCTTTCTAGAGAGTGCAGATTCAGGGCCCTCAGTCTATCCTCATAGGAAAGATTTCTGATACATGGGATCAACTTTGTCATCCTCCTTTGTACATTTTCCAGTGCATTTATATCAATTTTGTAATACAGTGACAGAACTGAGCAGCATAATCTAAATTAGGCCGTAATCTAATAATAGTAACAATATTTATTACTACAAGTACGTGGTACAGCTATTACAGACCTAGCTGATATCATTGGCATACTACTGTATAGAGAAATCCCCTGGTTATGCAGAGCATTTCAAGCAATTTAGGTTACTCTTGTTCTCCGGGATGTGACCCACAACAGTTGCACCATCGTATGCATATCGTATCTCCAATTTTTAATTGTAACTCAACCAAATTTCTGTACAAGGGTAAATTGTAACTACAAGTAATAGTAACTCCAAGGACCACTCTACTTATTTTTAAACACATTCCTTTTATTTTTGCTTCATTTTTTACTTGAACTTTACTACAATTCACAGATTGTTTCCTGTCACAATTTTATAATCTGCACCGACCACAGGTTTTCTATATCCTCCCCAAGACCACGAGAGATGATGGGTAATATAAAATGACAAAAACAGTTTATAACAAGTCTTTTTTTTTTTTCAACAAGTCGGCCGTCTCCCACCAAGGCAGGGTGACCCAAAAAGAAAGAAAATCCCCAAAAAGAAAATACTTTCATCATCATTCAACACTTTCACCACACTCATACATAATCACTGTCTTTGCAGAGGCGCTCAGATATGACAGCTGAGAAAAGTCCCTCCCAGCTGTCACTATCCCAGACCCCTCCTTTAAAGTGCAGGCATTGTACTTCCCATTTCCAGGACTCAAGTCCAACAAAATCAATTAACAAGTCTACAGTACTATAATTGTATGTGGCATAGTAGAAAAGTGCTTGCTGCCTGGAGTATACCTGGAGAGGGTTTCGGGGTCAACAACCCCCTCACCTTTTCAAGACAGCAGAGTATAGCCCACATAAGAGTATTTCCTTCAATTTAAAAATTTGTCTTGTAGTTTACCTGGAGAAAGTTCCGGGGGTCAACGCCCCCGCGGCCCGGTCTGTGACCAGGCCTCATGGTGGATCAGAGCCTGATCAACCAGGCTGTTACTGCTGGCCGCATGTAGTCAGACGTACAAACCACAGCCCGGCTGGTCAGGTACCGACTTTAGGTGCCTGTCCAGTGCCTGCTTCAAGACCCTGACACTTATTGTGTTGTCTCTCAACGTGCTAGTGGCACCCCTGCTTTTCATTGGGTGATGTTGCATCATCTGCCGAGTCTTTTGCTTTCGTAGGAAGTGACTTTCGTGTGCAAGTTTGGTACTAATCCCTCTAGGATTTTCCAAGTGTATATAATAATGTATCTCTCCCGCCTGCATTCTAGGGAGTACAGGTTTAGGAACTTCAAGCGTAGTACTGAATCATTTATTAGGCTATGAAGTAAGTCTCTGTTCTTTATTGAACAATATTTTTTTTAGTCATTACCTTTCTTTCTTCTTTCAACACGTCGGCTATTTCCCACCAAGGCAGGGTGGCCCAAAAGGAAAAACGAAAGTTTCTCCTTTTACATTTCTTTCTTTCTTTCAACACGTCGGCCGTTTCCCACCGAAGCGGGGTGGCCGAAAAGGAAAAACGAAAGTTTCTCCTTTTACATTTAGTAATATATACAGGAGAAGGGGTTACTAGCCCTGCTCCGGCATTTAGTCGCTCTTTGACACGCATGGCTTACGGAGGAAGAATTCTGTTCCACTTCCCCATGGAGATAAGAGGAAATAAGAACAAGAACTAGTAAGAAAATACGTAGAAGAAAACCCAGAGGGGTGTGTATATACGTATATGCTTGTACATGAATGTGTAGTGTGACCTAAGTGTAAGTAGAAGTAGCAAGATGTACCTGAAATCTTGCATGTTTATGAGACAGAAAAAAGACACCAGCAATCCTACCATTATGTAAAACAATTACAGGCTTTCGTTTTACACTCACGTGGCAGGACGGTAGTACCTCCCTGGGCGGCTGCTGTCTATCAACCTACTACTTTCATCTAATACTAATCTGAGGTATCATGTGATTATTTTTATATTATACCTTGGTATTTACCTACTACCTAGGTTGTAGGTAAATTCCGAGGTAGACAGCAACCACCCAGAGAAGTACTAAAGTCCAGCGAAGTGAATGTAAAACGAAACCCTGTAATTGTTTTACATGATGGTAGGATTCCTGGTGTCTTTTTTTCTGTCTCATAAACATGCAAGAATTCAGGTATGTCTTGCTACTGCTACTTACACTTAGGTCACATTACACATGCATGTACAAGAATATATATACACACCCCTCTGGGTTTTCTTCTATTTTCTTGCTATTTCTTGTTTATTTCCTCTTATCTCCATGAGGGAGTGGAACAGAATTCTTCCTCTGTAAGCCATGTGTGTCATAAGAGGTAACTAAAATGCCAGGGGAAAGGGGCTAGTAACCCCTTTTCCTGTATACATTACTAATTTTAAAAAGATAAATTTTTGTTTTTCTTTTTAGGTCACCCTGCCTAGGTGGGATATGGCTGGTTTGTTGAAAAAAAAAATTACCTACAAATATCTAGCTTGAAAGATGAAAAACTTACTGTGCAAGTGATTATGCTGAAATGATTTTCCTGGAGCAAAATGGAAATTGCCACCAACCTGAAAAACAAAATACTGTATTGAATGTAAGGACATACAGCAGGCATGGGTGAGCATGTTATATAGGGATCTCCAAAACAGTAGGCATCCTTTCCAATATTCAGTACCATGTACCCCAACCACACTACTGAAACTATACCACTCTCTAATCTACCCTTACTTCACTTATGGTATTTGTACTTGGGGATCCACTATGACCAATCACCATAAACCATTAATAACCCAACAAAAAGCTGCTGTGTGGATGATCACCAACTCCTGCTTCAGACAACACACCCTTCCACTCTTCAAGAATTTGAACTTACTTACTTAATATACCAAAAATGCACTCATATTACTGTACCTACAGTATTAACCCTTAACCCTTTGACTGTTTCGGACGTATATATACGTCTTACGAGCCAATGTTTCGGACGTATTTATACGCCTAAATTCTAGCGGCATCAAATCAAGCAGGAGAAAGCTGGTAGGCCCACATGTGAGAGAATGGGTGTGTGTGGTCAGTGTGCGCAGTATAAAAAAAAATCCAGCAGCAAGCAGTACATAATGAGAAAAAAAAAACTCCGACCATTTTTTTTAATTAAAACGCCGTCTTTGAGGTGTATTTTCGTATAGTATTTATGGTTGTATTCTCTTTTTCATGGTCTCATTTGATAGAATGGGAAACGTATTACAGGAATAGAGATGATTTTGATTAGTTTCATGATGTAAACGATCTTGAAATTGAGCTCAAAGTAGCGGAAATGTTCGATTTTTGCCAATGTTCAAAAGTAAACAAATCACACCATGCGTCCAATACACATCAATTGGTGAGTCTAATATTCTTTCACAAGTGCACAGATATTATTTATACAGTTTTTACAATAATGCAATAGTCTGCATAACAATAAATCTTCTATTTTTGTATGAATAAAAATAAAAATAGAAAGCAAGAGTAATGTAAGAGGGGCCTAAAGACATGACTAAAGAACAGATAACATCTTATTTTAGTGCTAGGGATGTCTGCATTGTTTATTCTGGACCCTATTTTGAAATTGACATCTTTTTTATTTTGCATGAAATTGGCGAAATTGCCATTTTCTGACCACTTTATTGGGTAGTTGAAATCGGTAAATTGGTGATTTCTTGTACTCAATCGATAGAACAAATGGAGTTCTAAAGAAATAGCTATGAGTGTGGTCGGCCATCCCAATGGAATTAGCCTAAAATAGGGCTCAAAGTCGGCAAAATCGCCGATGAGTATATATCACTGACATTGCAAACTTTGCGAGAGCGTAATTCCGTAAGTCTTCAATTAAATTTCATACTTTTGGTGTCATTACAATCGGGAAAAGATTCTCTATCATTTCATAAGAAAAAATAATTTTTTTTTTTTTCCAAAATTTTCCGACATAGAATGACAGTTTCAGAATGGGGCCTCCGACAGTCAAAGGGTTAAACTGTCCACACGTAGATATACGTTCACCTGCGTACTGCACTGAATATTTTGAAAAAAAAAAATCATTTTTTTTTAAATTTAGAGCGCATTTTTATAAACAGGATAGGCTAAAAAAAAAGTTTAGGGCCAGTACTTACCGAGATATAAGCCCGCCAATTTGGTGCTGGATGCTCACCTGACGGCAACATCAAGTCCTGCCGCTTGCAGAAGTATTGCCGATATACTTTTTTTTCTAGTTTTCATTTTAATTTATATAATTTTTATGTTCTGATAATTACAATTTACAATAGTTCCTGTGATTTCATAGCCAATCTTTGTTCTAACACTAATATTATGTACTGAAATAGTACTCAAATATTCACAATCACACCAACAGGTGAACATTTTCGCCTACCTTGGTCATTTACTAGATAGACAGATAGATAGACAGATAGATAGATACAGAGTGAAAGAGCGAGGGTTCCCTGCACACATTCATTCATCAATGTCACTGCCTTATCAGTAGTTATCTGGCAATTGTCATAACACCATTCTTCAAGGAGTTTCATATATACTCCTGGATGTCTAAAACATTGCTGACCCCTATAAATACTTCGTAAGTAAGTAAGTAAGTAAGTAAGTAAGTTTATTCAGGTATACACAAATACATTTACATACATTATCATACATAGCAGCATATGTGGGTTATCCTAGGATCTCTACACATATGCTGCTATGTATGATAATGTATGTAAATGTATTTGTGTATACCTGAATAAACTTACTTACTTACTTACTTACTTACTTACTTACTTACGAAGTATTTATAGGTCCCAGCAATGTTTTAGACATCCAGGAGTATATATGAAACTCCTTGAAGAATGGTGTTATGACAATTGCCAGATAACTACTGATAAGGCAGTGACATTGATGAATGAATGTGTGCAGGGAACCCTCGCTCTTTCACTCTGTGTCTATCTATCTGTCTATCTATCTGTCTATCTATCTGTGTCTGTCTGTCTGTCTATCTATCTGTCTGTCTATCTGTCTGTATCTGTCTGTCTGAATCTGTTTGTCTGTATCTGTCTGTATCTCTGTCTGTGTCTGTCTAGCTCTGCTTATCTGTCTTTCTGTCTGCCCGTGTGCCTGGAGTATATGAAACTCCTTGAAGAATGGTGTGTTGACAAGTGTCAGATAACTCTTGACAGCCCAGTGACATTTGATAAATGTCAGCAGTGCTGGAGGGAACCCTCCCTTTTTCAATGTTTATCTGTCTGCCTGTCTGTCTATCTGTCTCTGTCTATCTGTCTGTCTGTCTATCTGTCTGTATCTGTCTGTCTGTCTGCCTGTATCTGTCTGTCTGTTTGTCAAGCTCTGCTTATTTCTGTCTAACTCTACTTATCTGTCTTTCTGTCTGCCTGTGTGTGTGTGTGTCTTTCCGTCTGCTTGTCTCAGTCTCAGAGTGCGGCTCGTAAGCCAACAGGTATTATACACGATGTAGAAGTGACGATGCGTATTACTTGCCAGTCATGCTTATTATGCCTTATATCTACAAGCATTGTATAACACTTTATCTGGAATTTTTGGGTTATCCTAGGTATTATAGGTCCCAGCAATGTTTTAGACATCCTGGAGTATATATGAAACTCCTTGAAGAATGGTGTGTTGACAAGTGTCAGATAACTCTTGACAGCCCAGTGACATTTGATAAATGTCAGCGTGTGGACAGTTTAAGGGTTAAGGGAGTCAGGGAAACCAGTTGGCCAGACTTGAGTCCTGGAGGTAGGAAGTACAATGCCTGCACTTTAACCCTTGACTGTTTCGGTCGTATATATACAGTGGTACCTCGGTTAACGATGGTCCCCAAACTCACCCTTTTTTTTTTTTTTTTTTCAACAAGTCGGCCGTCTCCCACCGAGGCAGGGTGACCCAAAAAGAAAGAAAATCCCCAAAAAGAAAATACTTTCATCATCATTCAACACTTTCACCACACTCATACATAATCACTGTCTTTGCAGAGGAGCTCAGATACGACAGCTGAGAAAAGTCCCTCCCAGCTGTCACTATCTCAGACCCCTCCTTTAAAGTGCAGGCATTGTACTTCCCATTTCCAGGACTCAAGTCCAACTAAATCAATTAACTGGTTTCCCTGAATCCCTTCACAAAATGTTACCCTGCTCACACTCCAACAGATCGTCATGTCCCAAAAACCATTCGTCTCCATTCACTCCTATCTAACACGCTCACACATGGTTGCTGGAAGTCCAAGCCCTCGCCCACAAAACCTCCTTTACCCCTTCCCTCCAACCTTTTCTAGGACGACCCTACCCCGCCTTCCTTCCCCTACAGATTTATACGCTCTCCAAGTCATTCTACTTTGATCCATTCTCTCTAAATGACCAAACCACCTCAACAACCCCTCTTCAGCCCTCTGACAAATACTTTTAGTAACTCCACACCTTCTCCTAATTTCCACATTCCGAATTTTCTGCATAATATTTACACCACACATTGCCCTTAGACAGGACATCTCCACTGCCTCCAGCCTCCTCCTCGCTGCAGCATTTGCAACCCATGCTTCACACACATATAAGAGTGTTGGTACCACTATACTTTCGTACATTCCCTTCTTTGCCTCCATGGATAACGTTTTTTGTCTCCACAGATACCTCAATGCACCACTCACCTTTTTTCCTTCATCCTTTTATGTAAGTTTATTTTTTTAAATGCTTTTGTAAGTGTATTTTTGGGGGGGGTCTAAAAGGAGTAGTCTATTTTACATTATTCCTTATGGGGATAAATTCGTTTGGTAATGGCACTTGAACAGCATTCTGGAATGAAAAAATATCGTTAACCGAGGTACCTCTGTATGTCTTACGAGCCAATATTTCGGACGTATTAAGACGCATAAATTCTAGAGGCCTCAAATCAAGCAGGAGAAAGCTGGTAGGCCTACATGTGAGAGAATGGGTCTGTGTGGTCAGTGTGCGCAGTATAAAAAAAAATCGGGCAGCCAGTGGTGCATTGTGGGAAAGCCATTTCAGTAGTCCTTGTTCATCATGCCTAGCGGTAAGAATTATCTGACTCCTTGGCGCATCTGGGACTGTTCTCTTCCTCAATGATAACTCTAACACAGATGAAAGTGTCTCTGAAGATAAATTTCATGGTTTTGAGGAGTTTGTGACCGAAAGAAATGCCCAGGATACCAGAAGGAAGGAAGGAAGAAAGAAAGAAAGTAAGGAAGGAAGGAAGGAAGGAAAGAAGAGATGAGAGGAAGGAAGGAAAGAAGAGATGAGAGGAAGGAAGGAAGGAAAGAAGAGATGAGAGGAAGGAAGGAAAGAAGAGATGAGAGGAATGAAGGAAAGAAGAAGTAAGGAAGGAGGAAAGGAAGAAGGAAGGAATTAAGAAAGAAAGAAAGAGAGAAAGGAAGGAAGGAAGAGATGAGAGGAAGGAAGGAACAAAAGAAGTAAGAAAGGAAGGAAGAAATAAAGGAAGGATTGAAGGAAGAAAGGAAGGCAGGAAGGAAGAGATGAGAGGAAGGAAGGAAGGAAATATGTAAGAAAGGAAGGCAGAAAGAAAGGAAGGAATGAAGGAAGAAAGGAAGCTAGGAAGGTAGGTATGAAGGAAAGGAAGGAAGTTGTGGGGAAGAAGACATGGGTCCCCTTTTGTGTTGACAGGCAGTGTGGGTGGTGAGTAATGGTATAATATGTCATTTTGACAGCTGCCTTACCCTTACTCAGCAAATTTAGATGTCCACACACACACACACACACACACACAAACATAGCTTGGAGCTTTGAAGTGCTAATTGCAGTTGATGGAAAGTGTCCACTCATTATATATGTGTATACAGTGGACCCTCGGTTTTCGCCGAAAATTCTTTCCAGAATGCTGCTCAAGTGCCATTACCGAACGAATTTACTTCCTTAAGAAATAATGTCATGTAGGTTAGTCTATTTCAGACCCCCAAAAATACACTTGCAAAAGCACTTACGAAAATACACTTACATAAAAGGGCGAGTTTGGAGATGACCGAAAACCGAGGAACCACTGTATATATTATAGAACAATAGTAATAAACAATTTTTTTTATTGTTGGTTGGTGTAAACAAGTTTTGTAAACAATATAATGATACTAATGTTTGTGCGATTATTGTGTTGCATACAACGAGTGTATATATATACAATGCACCTTACTTTAGTCTCACAGGCCACATAAGTTACGTAAAAAAATAAAATAGTGAAAAAAACAAGAAACATACGAAAGGAAGTAAACCAAAGTTTACAGGGTGAGCGGCATATGCCGCTGTTGCCACACGCGGCTCATTTTTTGCCAACTTTACGCCTCTATATCTCGGTAAGTACTCATCGCAAATTTTTTGGGGGGATTTAAACAATCATAAAAATAATCTTAACATTTTGATAAGAAAAAATAATTTTTTTTTTTCGAATATTTCCCGATATAGAATGACAGTTTCAGAGAGGGGCCTCCGACAGTCAAAGGGTTAAAGGAGGAGTTTGGGATATTGGCTAGCGTGTTAAAAAAAATGTATATAATGACGAAACAGTTTAGTCCACCAAGCGTTCAAGTGTGAGTAAAGCTGATTAAACCAACTACGTATCAATAGAGAAGGGGGGGAACCCTCTTTATACTCTTAAAGTAATTTCTCCATTAATGACTTTTATGCTATAGTACTAACATTTCAAGGTAAGGGTAGTACATAACCGATATATCTATGCACTTATTATACAGTAGAACGTCATTTAGCACGAGATTATGTTGCACGTTACCGGTATTGCACGATTTAAGATTTGTGACACATTATCATCTTACACGACGTAAAGATGATATTACACGGTTCGGCAGGAGGGGAAAAATTTTGAGCGCATGGTTATTTACTGCCTAAGAATCCTCATGCTTTGAGGAAAAGGGAATTTGTTTTTCCTTCCTGCAAACTGTACGTTTATTCAGATACACGGGGCCAGGAGCTGAGTCTCGACCCCTGCAACCACAATTAGGTGAGTACAGTTACATACATTATCATACATATCAGCATATGTGTAGAGAACCTAGGATAACCCAAGTCAGTCAATGGAAATACTGTCACTCTGACTTTTTTGGGTTATCCTAGGTTCTCTAAACATATGCTGCTATGTATGATAATCTTCGTAACTGTATCTGTGTATACCTGAATAAACTTACTTACAGTTTGTGGGAAGGAAAAACAAATAACCATTCTCACAAGCAGTCTTGTTACTACTACTACTGTTGTGGTTCAGCAGACACCACCCGCCTTACCCAGCCACCACGGACCCCACCATCCCAGCATTCGTACGTATTTCATACGCGTCAAGAAGTCCTGGCTACAAGCCAGCTGTGTTTGTGAAGAATAAGAGTGAATTGTGTTTTGATCTTGAATTAACGAAGAAAACAAAGATATTAGACAAGACATAACCCGTGGACGTAATGAAGTGTTACTTTGTACACATAAAAAGATGTAAACAAGTTTGTGTGACTGACTGACTGACTGATTTGACTGACTGACTGACTTGACTGACTTGACTGACTGAATGACTGACTGACTGAATGACTTGACTGACTTACTGAATGACTTGACTGACTTACTGAATGACTTGACTGACTTACTGAATGACTTGACTGACTTACTGAATGACTTCTGACTGACTTACTGAATGACTTGACTGACTTACTGAATGACTTGACTGACTTACTGAATGACTTGACTGACTTACTGAATGACTTGACTGACTTACTGAATGACTTGACTGACTTACTGAATGACTTGACTGACTTACTGAATGACTTGACTGACTTACTGAATGACTTGACTGACTTACTGAATGACGCTGACTTACTGAATGGCTTGACTGACTTAATGACTGACTGACTGACTTACTGACTGACTTGACTGACTTAAAGTTAGACACTCAGTTCAACCATCGACTTCAGTTCAAGAACTTCTACTATCCACCTCAGCCCAGTAGGGCCACAGCATAACTCTCCACAATCATCCACAAACACCAGCACCCACAATTTAAGGTAAATACTATTATTTCTATTACATTTGTAGTCTTAAGCAGTAAAAACAACATAATACATCACGATAATGAACTACAATTACATATTCACTTCTATTTTTGTAAGATCTGTTGGTCTAAAAAAACTTGTTTGGCTTTTTGGGGACTCCCAGGAACGTAACCCTATTTTTCCCATTAGTTATTTTAATTATTTAACACGAAATTATCTAACACGACTTTTTCAGGAACGTAACTATCGTGCTAAATGACGTTCTACTGTATTTCAAAAAAAAAAAAAGTTTTATGAGAGAATTTGACACAGCACTAGCTACAAATTCGTAAATATTTTAGCACCTCCTAATCTGATAGGCAAATGACAGGTTCTTAATACAATACAATTCATAAAAGCTTTCTTACCCTATTTACTTCTAAATAGCCATATATTTGACATCCTTCTTCAGGAAGATCTGTTGATTCTACAAGCTTGCCCTCTTTAACACACTGATTAATGTTTTTGAGGGGAGGTAAGGCCCAACCTTTAGTGCGGTACGCATCCTTGACATCCTCACAAGTGTTGCAGCATCTATAAATGTTAGAAAACAGATATTCTTAGGCATGACATCCTATTAGTCTTAGAAAAATATAAATCGACAACTTAAGAAATTTAAACGATATCCGAAAATGAAAAGAATGTCAAAATAGGGAATGCCTATTTATGATAAAGAGCAGAGCAATTTTAGATTGCATTAGCAAGGTGGCAGTTTGTGAAGATGTAAACTTGAGACACTGAGACACAACAAATGAATGGTCTGTAAAACTCCCAAAGGATTACTTAATGGAGAATGTAAATAAATTCTACTCCAATGTTGTACCTTCCCTTGAATGAAATTCCTATACCCAGATTTGTTCAGTTGAGTCCAGCATAGATAAATCAGCAATCACTGCTGCTGTGGCCTGCCATATGGCTAAGAACTTCCAACTTTCGCAAGTATTTAAACACACCTATTTTACAGCACCTCAGCAGTAGGGTCTGAACCACTGAATGTGTCTTCTTATGATAAAGACCCTTGTCAGGTGATTTTTTTCCCATGATGAAAACACCAGGAATAATAGGACTTGCATGTGTTGAGAAAGAAAGATATGTGGAAAGGGTAAGAACTGCCACAAAAAGCATTAGATTAGAGCTGAGTTTTATTGAAGCACTAGCCTTGTTTGGTTATTCAGTGCTTTTTAACAAAAATCAGAGGCTAGCATTATTATTTATTTGCTGCCATTATTACCAATTTTCAGCTATTTTGATAATGATACTAACAATATCAATTTGCTGCTATTATGAATCATTACTACTATATTACATACAGTTAACCTTTTCATAATGTGGGTGTAACTTTCATGAAAACTGGTGCCTAATAAAAATTTGATGGCAGTGAGGGGCTCTTGATCTAAGGAACTGGACCTAAGCTGAGCTTCCCTCATTGGATTGAACCAGAATGCCTCCCATTCCCACAAGCACTAAATGACCCTATGAGATTAGTGCTCTCCCATGAATGCAATAACAATACACGTGTAATCTAAACACTTGACCCTAAGGCCCAATGTGAGTTGGAAGGATGGAAAATATCCATGGCAAACAATCAAGACTTTTCATGTAACTTGATGGTTTCAGGCTTACTGAGTGTACTATCAAGGCTTTTTCGAGCATTATGAAAAAATACATTATTTCAATTGCTTTTAGACAAAAATCCCTTTAAGTAGGATAGCTTCATAAGAGGATTTGATGTACTGAATATCATAGTTACAATACTAAATAACTAAAATAATTTTAATTACATTAGTCCATGTAAACCATATCCATAATTCATTTCAAATTATATGCTATAAGTTTCTGCAAATTTTGATGAAAAATAAATCTTTCACTTACTTAGGATGAAAAAAATGTGTTGTGGGGTTCCAGTCAGGCATTCAGACCACTCAAAGCCTGCTACCTGGATAAAAATGACTTGTGTTTTGGAGGACACAGAAAGCCTTACAGGTAGGACAATAGAATAAAAACGGCAGGAAAATAAAAAGAAACAAACAAAGAAGGCAGTATTGACGACGAGTAATTAAAGCAGACAACTATGTTGTCATAGTATGAATGTAGGTCATGTGATGAGAAATGTGGCTGGCATAGAGAGAGAGAGGAAAAAAAGGGGAAAATGTCTGCCTGCATCATAACAAGAAAAACAAATCTGACTTACTGGTCTTTTTCTGACTCAGCTCCATAACAACTTCCACACTTAGGAGCTGCAGTTGTTGTTTCGGTTTTGTTAGCACCAGCATTCAATTCTTCCTCTGTCCCATGGCCAATTTCTGAAGAAAAATATATTTTTTAATTACTCCAGTAACAAATACCTATAAAAGTTCACAAAATTTAGAATAATTAATAATGTTAAAGATAGGTGCTGAACTTGAATAGAAGTAAAAGTGGAAATAAACGAAAAATTACATCAAGAAAACTTAACCCTTTCACTGTCACAATCCCTGAAATTAAAAAGGCCACAATTTTTCAAAATGGTATACAATCTTTTTCAGAAGGTAAGGACACCAATAATGTGAAATTTGATGGAAAACTTACAGACAGAATTACACAGGCATGAACTGAGATTTCGCTCACTTTGAGGGCTATTTTAGGACAATTTCATTACCCAAACTACTCGATTCCTGGCTATATCACTAGTATGCCTTCCTTTCTATTGACTGAGCACAAGAATCTGCCCATTTAACCCTTTGACTGTTTCGGTCGTATATATACGTCTTATGAGCCACAGTTTCGGACGTATTAATACGCATAAATTCTAGCGGCCTCAAATCAAGTGGGAGAAAGCTGGTAGGCCCACATGTGAGAGAATGGGTCTGTGTGGTCAGTGTGCCCAGTATAAAAAAAATCGGGGAGCCAGTGGTGCATTGTGGGAACGCCATTTCAGTAGTCCTTGTTCAGCATGCCTAGCGGTAAGAAATATCTGCCTCCGGGCAAATCTGGGACTCTTCTCTTCCCAAGTGATAGCTCTAACACAGATGGAAGTGTCAGTGAAGATGAATTTCATGGTTTTGAGGAGTTTGTGACCGAAAGCAATGCCCAAGATACTAGAAGGAAGAAAGAAAAAAGAATGGAACAAAAAAAGGAAATAGGTAAGTAAGTAGGTAGGTAAGTAGGTAGGAAGGACTGTGGGGAAGAAGAGCATGGGACCCCATGGGTGTTAACAAGGCAGTGAGGGTGGTGAGTGATGGTATAATATGTCATTTTGACAGCAGCCGCACCCTGACTCAGCATATTTATAAGTCCACACACTCACAACAACCAGCTTCCAGAAGCTAAATACAGTGGACCCTCGGTTAACGAATACCCCGGAAATCGTGCAATTATGTAAGTATAATTTTGTAAGTTCTTGTGGAAGTGTATTTTTGGGGGTCTGAAATAGACTAACCTACGTGAAATTTTTCTTTAAGGGAGTAAATTCGTTCGGTAATGGCACTTGAGCAGACTTCAGGAGTGAAGTTTTTACGAAACTCGGGGGTCCACTGTATCAGTTCTATGAAGCGTCCAGTGACTATATATGCGTATATATAGAAACCAGAAGGAAGAAAGGAAGGAAGGAGGAGATGAAAGGAAGGAAGGACGAGATGAAAGGAAGGAAGGATGAGATGAAAGGAAGGAAGGTAGGTAGATAGGAATGTAGGAAGGAAGGAATGTAGGAAGGCATGTAGGAAGGAATGTAGGAAAAAAAGTAGGAAGGAAGGTAGGTAGGAAGGAAGGCAGGAAGGAAGGCAGGAAGGAAGGTAGGAGGAAGGAAGGTAGGAAGGAAAGCAGGAAGAAGGTAAGAAGGAATGTAGGAAGGAATGAATGACGACCCAGTGTTATGGGGTGTTATGGACTTGTTATGGGGGCTATGGAACCCAGCATGTATTGTTGTAATTAAATAACATGAATACCTAATTATATGTTAGGTAGTAGGTTGGTAGACAGCAGCCGCCCAGGGAGGTACTACCGTCCTGCCAAGTGAGTGTAAAACGGAAGTCTGTATTTGTTTTACATGATGGTAGGATTGCTGGTGTCTTTTTTCTGTCTCATAAACATGCATGATTTCAGGTATGTCTTGTTACTTCTACTTACACTTAGGTCACACTACACATTCATGTACAAGCATATATATATACACACCCCTCTGGGTTTTCTTCTATTTTCTTACTAGTTCTTGTTCTTATTTCCTCTTATCTCCATGGGGAAGTGGAACAGAATTCTTCCTCCGTAAGCCATGCATGTCGTAAGAGGCGACTAAAATGCCGGGAGCAAGGGGCTAGTAACCCCTTCTCCTGTATATATTACTAAATGTAAAAGGAGAAACTTTCGTTTTTCCTTTTCGGCCACCCCGCTTCAGTGGGAGACGGCCGACGTGTTGAAAGAAAGAAAGACCTAATTATATTGAATTATTCAGAATTTGCTTAATGAGGTCTTAGGTCAGGCCACCCTAAAGACTTAAAGAAGCTGAATTAACCTGATTTTCTCAATATAATAGGTTATAAATAAAAATGGACACATTTTTATAAGTACTAGTTTATAAATTGCATGTCTCATTGTAATTACATAAGATATATTGAGAGTAACGAAAGCCTGTATTTGTTTTACATGATGGTAGGATTGCTGGTGTCTTTTTTCTGTCTCATAAACATGCATGATTTCAGGTATGTCTTGTTACTTCTACTTACACTTAGGTCACACTACACATTCATGTACAAGCATATATATATACACACCCCTCTGGGTTTTCTTCTATTTTCTTACTAGTTCTTGTTCTTATTTCCTCTTATCTCCATGGGGAAGTGGAACAGAATTCTTCCTCCGTAAGCCATGCGTGTCGTAAGAGGCGACTAAAATAATGGGAGCAAGGGGCTAGTAACCCCTTCTCCTGTATATATTACTAAATGTAAAATGGGAAACTTTCGTTTTTCATTTTGGGCCACCCCACTTCGGTGGGAAACGGCCGACGTTTGAAAGAAAGAAAGATATTGAGAGTAACGAAAGCCTGTATTTGTTTTACATGATGGTAGGATTGCTGGTGTCTTTTTTCTGTCTCATAAACATGCATGATTTCAGGTATGTCTTGTTACTTCTACTTACACTTAGGTCACACTACACATTCATGTACAAGCATATATATATATACACACCCCTCTGGGTTTTCTTCTATTTTCTTACTAGTTCTTGTTCTTATTTCCTCTTATCTCCATGGGGAAGTGGAACAGAATTCTTCCTCCGTAAGCCATGCGTGTCGTAAGAGGCGATTAAAATGCCGGGAGCAAGGGGCTAGTAACCCCTTCTTCTGTGTATATTACTAATTGTAAAAGGAGAAACTTTCGTTTTTCCTTTTGGGCCACCCCGCCTTGGTGGGAAACGGCCGACGTGTTAAAAAAAAAAAAAATATTGAGAGTACTGTACATGTGGAGGATGTGCAAAGGGATAGGTTTTTGTTTGTTTATGTGGGAGTGGGAGGAGCTTAGAGAGAGTTAAAAACAATCAAAAAAATAATCTTAAGATTTTGCTAAGAATTTTTTTTTTTTTTTTTTTTTAATATTTCCCTACATAGAATGACAGTTTCAGAAAGGGGCCTCCGACAGTCAAACGGTTAACTATCAGAACTACCATATACAGTGCTCAAAAGTAGATGATTTGGAAAATATTACACAAAACTCAACAATTCAAATTTAAAAACAAATTCTAAAATAAGTACTGTAGGCATTCTAGCCACAAAAACATTTTTTCCTCTGTTCACTAACTATGACCTCAGGCTTCTCCAAAAAAACAGTTTTTAAACACGTTGGCCGCCTCCCACCAAGGCAGGGTGAACCAAAAAGAAAGAAAAACCCAAAAAGAAAGAAAAAACTTTAATCATCATTCAACACTTTCACCATCACTCATACATAATCACTGTCTTTGCAGAGGCGCCCAGATACGACAGGTCTATCATTGGGATCCAGAAACAGCCAACACCTCAAAGTTGCTATTTTATCACAATCACAGGGTCAGAAGTTTACTGTTCTCATTGTGCACATGGGGCAGGATTTTTATATTATGTCCACACCCACTGGACAGACCCATTCTCTCATGTCTAGGTCAAAATTTACTGATCACAGTATATTTTGAAGGATGGGTGAAGCATGGTGTGAAGCATGGGTTGCAAATGCTGCAGCGAGGAGGCAGCTGGAGGCAGTGGTTATGTCCTATCTAAGGGCAATTTGTTGTGTAAATATTATGCAGAAAATTCGGAGTGTGGAAATTAGGAGGTGTGGAGTTACTAAAAGTATATGCCAGAGGGCTGAAGAGGGGTTGTTGAGGTGGTTTGGTCATTTAGAGAGAATGGATCAAAGTAGAATGACTTGGAGAGTGTATAAATCTGTAGGGGAAGGAAGGCGGGGTAGGGGTCGTCCTCGAAAAGGTTGGAGGGAGGGGGTAAAGGAGGTTTTGTGGACAAGGGGCTTGGACTTCCAGCAAGCATGTGTGAGCGTGTTAGATAGGAGTGAATGGTTTTTGGGACCTGATGAGCTGTTGGAGTGTGAGCAAGGTAATATTTTGTGAAGGGATTCAGGGAAACCAGTTAATTGATTTAGCTGGACTTGAGTCCTGTAAATGGGATGTACAATGCCTGCACTTTAAAGGAGGGGTCTGGGATAGTGACAGTTGGGAGGGACTTATTCTCAGCTGTCGTATCTGAGCGCCTCTGCAAAGACAGTGATTATGTATGAATGAGGTGAAAGTGTTGAATGATGATGAAAGTACAGTGGTACCTCGACTTACGATATTATTTCATTCCAGAATACTGTTCAAGTGCCATTACCAAACGAATTTATCCCCTTAAGGAATGATATAAAATAGACTAGTCCTTTTAGATCCCCAAAATTACACTTACAAAAGCGTTTAAAAAAATATATACAGCACTTGAGAAAAAAGAAGTCCCACTGGGAATCTTCATTGATCTCCGCAAAGCTTTTGATACAGTCGACCATGATTTACTGCTCACAAAATTAGCACACTATGGTATAAGGGGGCACCCACTCAACTACCTAAAATCATACCTCACCAACAGAAGCCAATACGTGTACACAAATGGAGAGAACTCTTCCACACAACCAATTACAATCGGAGTCCTCAAGGAAGTGTCCTGGGGCCACTCCTATTCCTCATTTACATAAATGACCTACCGAATGCATCACAACTACTCAAACCCATTTTATTTGCAGATGACACAACATATGTCTTCTCTCACCCAAATCCAGTTATACTGGCCAACACTGTTAATGCCGAATTACAGAAAATATCAACATGGATGACGACTAACAAGCTTACTCTCAATACTGACAAGACCTACTTCATACAGTTTGGAAGCAAAGTCACAAATGTTCCACTTAACATAACACTAAATGGTACACCCATCACAAGACTCACAGAGGGAAAATTCCTAGGGAATCCACCTTGACAGTAGCCTTAAATTCCAAACACATATACAACAAATTTCCAAGAAAATCTCGAAGACAGTAGGCATATTATCAAAGATACGCTATTATGTACCTCAATCAGCTCTCCTTGCACTCTATCATTCACTTATCTACCCGTATCTCACCTATGGAATCTGTGCATGGGGATCAACAACGTTAAATCACCTTAGACCACTCATAACACAACAAAAGGCCGCAGTCAGAATGATAACAAATTCCCACTCTAGACAGCATACTCCACCAATATTCAAAAGTCTCAAACTACTCACCGTAAAGAACATTCATACTTACTCTTGTGCCTACTACATATATAAAACTTTACACTCTAATATAAACCCTCTGCTCAAAACTCTCCTCACCAACTTTAATAGGACCCATGACCACAACACACGACACAGATCACTTTTTGATATACCCCGTGTTCATATCAACCTATGTAAAAATTCTATGCACATAAAGGGCCCCAGAATCTGGAATTCATTACCAGTAAATATTAAGATAATCTTGTCTGAAAATCAATTTAAGACTCAACTCAAAACCACCTACTCACCCAAACCTAAATGATCATGCTATAAACTACTTTGAAAATGCTCATTGTTACTTTCCTATACGATAATCTCAATTTTTAATAATATGTTACTATTATGTTACCCCTACTCATATTATAAGTTAATGTCAAAAATGCTCAATGTTATTTTCCTTAAGATAATCTCAATTCCATATTATCATTCAAGAATCTTAACACCTGTAACAATCTAAGATCTAATATCATTATATAATAATTTAAACAGTAAAATTTCATCATATTGTAATTTTGAAAATAATTTTTAACTAGAATAAACTCAATAAATTTCTCTAATATTAAGTACCTAGTTTTTAAGGACTAGAATAAGCTGCCCCTAATGCCATGGCATGTCAGTGGCTCTCCTTGCACTCAATTTACATTGTAACTTCCAATACCCATGTAACCTGCAATGAAATAAAATTTGTTTGTTTGTTTGTTTGTTTGTTGTTTGTAAAAGGGTGAGTTTGGGGACCATCGTAAGTCGAGGTACCACTGTATTTTCTTTTTGGGTATTTTTCTTTCTTTTTGGGTCACCCTGCCTCGGTGGGAGACGGCTGACTTGTTGAAAAAAAAAAAAAATCTATGCAAGTGATTAAAACCAGGGCTCGAACATCCAACAGGTTTGTATGAGCATGTTAGATAAATGTGAGTGGTTTTTATGATTTTATGTGCTGTTGGAGAGTGAGCAAGGCAACATTTATGCAATTGATTCAGGGAAATTGGTTAGCTGGACTACAGTCCTGTGGGTTGAAGGGTTATTTAAACTGTGATGTCAGTGCCCTTCTAGCAAGACAATGAATGAATGAGTGACAGTGAAAGTGTTTTCTTCTTTGTAAGGACATCGTACCTCAGTGGGAGATGATCAGTGTTAATAAAAAAGTCTGTTAAATTAAAAAAAATTGTCCATTACAATTATGATTGTAAAAATCTCAAAATTCAAATTTAATAGACAATCAACTTTAACGGACACTCCCCTCCCCCAATTAGTCTATTAAATCAGAGGTTCACTCTACTCTAAAATGTGGAATTTAAACTGTGTAACTGTCAGTGCAATGAGTGATGTGCATATTTAAACTTTTCATAATGTAGATTTACAATGGTTTCATGTGTAGAGCTGACATATACATCTGTTTCAATAAAGAAAGGAATAAAAAAAAATTGAAACACTGCTTCAATAAATTATATGGCAGTATAAAAAAAAGTCTATCTACTAGGTACTTCAAAATGAAATACATCACTGGAGAGCATTTTAACTAACGTTCTTGTCTCACTGGATCTTGAATGGGGCGGCCCTCCAGGTCAAGTTTTCTTTTATATATGTTGTGGTGAATATTCACATGTTGTTCCCCACTTAAATCCATGGCATCCAGACTCAACACTGAAAGTAGATAAATACCATAAAAACAAAAAATAATTTGAAAATTTGTAAGTGATGTAAGTGATTTGTAAGCGAAAATTGTAAGTGATGCAAAAATTGCTGAATACAGTTATGAACCTTGAGAAAAAAAATTGTGCATAAATATATTACCAGAGTACAACAGTACAGGGAAAGAAGGCAATAGGCAGTGAAATCAGCT
Organism: Cherax destructor; assembly: GCA_009830355.1. Taxonomy (NCBI): domain Eukaryota; kingdom Metazoa; phylum Arthropoda; class Malacostraca; order Decapoda; family Parastacidae; genus Cherax; species Cherax destructor. The sequence goes on from WNWK01002754.1 coordinate 123,049, forward strand.
TGATTTTCTGGTAGTGAGATGTGTATATAAAGAAATACTGTGAAGGGTGCTTCTGATTTCAAAATTTTATTACAACAACATGGCAGAAGATATGAAAATGCAATTAATTAATGTAACATCAAGTTTCCTGGGAGATGGCGTGGGTATAATGAACCCATCAAATGGCTTCCATATGACTAGAATTTTTGTGGGGGTTTGTTCAAGATTATTTTTCTAGATACAAGAAGCTGTTAAAACATTCTGTTAGAATATATAATGGTATTGGATTAGATGCATTAATGGGCACTATAGGTGCACAAGCTGTATGAAAGCTTTACTGGTTCAGCTATCATATGCAGAAAACTTCATTTTCCTATTCATTACCTTTTTGTTTAAAAAATAAAATGAAATCAGCAAGAAACTTTGTTAAGTAAAAGGACACAAGTTCAACTAATGTTATAAAAACTATTACTTGGGTAATAGTTTTCATAACCTTTTACTCATGTGTATGTTGATTGTTCTACCATATTTGTATTACGTACTACTACTTCTACTATACACACAGAACCCGCACAGAGAAGAGAGGAGCTTACAACGACGTTTCGGTCCGACTTGGACCATTTACAAAGTCACACTAACACAAAAAACAGGTAGAAGGGGTATTTATAGGCCAGCAGACAGGGGAGGGCACAAGAAAATGGTGGAGGAGTAATAGTGGAAGTATTAGTGGTAGTGGAAGTAGTAGTAGTGGAGACAGTCATATTCTGGGAAAGAGGAGCACTGCAATAAAGCTGGTGGCCCACATAGGGTAAGGACAAGAACACAGAGGGGGAAAAAATTAAAATAAAATAAAGAAGGACAAATACAAGGCAAAAGAAAACCCAGAGGAGAAAGAAGAAAGAGGAGAAGGGAAGAGATAGAAGGGGAAGGAATCAGGTTAAGTCACAGGTGTTCTGAAGTTTGGAGCATTTAACAATGTAATGGGAGAGGAAAGCATCTACAGAGACAAAGCCAGGGCTAAGATTCATACAGGAAAAGTTGTGTACTATAAGGGAGGATTCAACCAGACGGCGACTGTGAAAGTTGGACGTAGGGTAGACAGTTTTTAGCAGAAGACCAATCAATAGGATGACTGTGATCTCTGACATGACAGAAAAGAGCATTATTGGTGTCGGCAAGCCTAACACTATTTTTCCCCCTCTATGTTCTTGTCCTTACCCTATGTGGGCCACGAGCTTTATTGCAGTGCTCCTCTTTCCCAGAATATGACTGTCTCCACTACTACTACTTCCACTACCACTACTACCTTCCACTATTACTCCTCCACCACTTTCTTGTGCCCTCCCCTGTCTGCTGGCCTATAAATACCCCTTCTACCTGTTCTTTGTGTTAGTGTGACTTTGTAAATGGTCCAAGTCGGACCGAAACGTCGTCATAAGCTCCTCTCTTCTATGTGCCGGTTGTGTGTGTATTGTTCCAGTCACGGTATTGTGCCTTTTTTGTTATTTACTACTTCTACTACTAGTATTACACCTCACTCTAAGCCTATATATACCCTCTGTGCCCATGTATTGTTTGTAACGGCTTGATAAAGCTCCTGGAGAGTGAAACTTTGCCACAATAAAATGTCACATTAGTTGCACTTGTGTCCTTTTACTTAATATATTGTCGGTAATTCTACCAATATTCATACAAGAAACTTTGTGGAAACCCTGTGTAGTACCAATATGTTATTTGGTAGTCTAAAAGCAGTCACTGGAGTGAAGAGAATTAAAGCATAGCTAAAAGACTTGAATAATGAAAACACACAGGGTTACCGGTATTTAATGTAATAGGGCATTATAACAACATATAAAGATTAATAGTTTAAAAATATAAAATAATTATTAAGAATATGCATAAAATAAAAGCAAAAATACAAAGAAACAAATGAATAACAGCATTTAAAAGTTGGATAGGGTTGCTAAAAGTATTGATGTAAATACAGTGGTACCTCGACTTACGATGGTCCCCAAACTCACCCTTTTATGTAAGTTTATTTTTTTAAATGCTTTTGTAAGTGTAATTTTGGGGGTCTAAAAGGACTAGTCTATTTTACAACATTTCTTAAGGAGATAAATTCGTTTGGTAATGGCACTTGAACAGCATTCTGGAATGAAAAAATATCGTAAGTCGAGGTACCACTGTATATAGAGGATGAATTCAAAAGAAAAACAACATATAATGCAAATTATGATGGTATAGATGAAAATAAAGAAAAATACATACTGTTACAAGGAATACTTGGGAAGATAATATCTAAATTGATTCTGAGTTTACTTCCTCTTGTAGTGTCCACAAACAGGTCTTCTGCAATCTTCGGGGTGAGGTAGTCATGCAGCTCCGACAGAAAGAGCAAGGTCATGATTATTCCAGCCACAATGGTCACTGTTAAAAAATATAAGAAGCCTGTTAGTTGCTTATGTAGTTGATATTTGTTGAATGATGGTGAAAGTGTTTCTTTCTTTTTTGGGTCACCCTGGCTCGGTGGGAGATGGCCGATGTGTTGAAAAAAAAAAAGTGTAAATATTGAACATATAACACAAGCCTAAAGAAACTACTCTAGGAGACTGATGAATGAAACAGGACTGTCAGTAACAAGGTCAGCTTAATGAAGAAAATTTGGCAGAACGGATGAACGTCGACAAAGATATATGTGTTGCTGGTCACCATGCTGACTCTGAAATTATTGACATTGTTCTGAATCCTCATAAAAACAATGAAAGTGATGAGAATAACAGTGATGAAAATGGCATAGATGTAGCTGAAAGATTTATTATTAACAAGTTAATTGAGAAGTCAGGTGAATTAATCCAAGGTCTAGAACACTTAATTTATATTTGATGCATGAAAAATTACATAGAGAAAGATCAAAGCACAAGAAACAACTTCACTTGGATGACATATTTAATAAAATAACCAAGAAGAATGTCTCATAGCAGTAGGCCTACATGTGAAAATCTTGTGGTCAAGTACCCCAGATGTCTACCCTGCAACATCACAAATCCATGATGGAACAATCAACTGTGAAATAAATGGTAATACTGACAACCCTCAACTTCCAGACCTTTGTGATTACAGTTTCAGTAAAATTTTAAAATTTACTACTCTAGAAGCATTCTTTGTCAGTACAGTAATTAATAAACCTGTTTCATTTATACTAATGTTTAATTTTAGTTACTAGCAGTCCATGGTGGGTCAGAAATATATTGGTGAATTATTATTATGTGACCTCTGTTGGGGCAGTGAAATTGAAATTTCAGCAAGGCCTAGTAACCAAGGGTGCCGGAAAATTGGCACCGTACCTGTATATTCTCTTTACATTATTCCTTAGGTTTCTCTTGATAACTCATGGAAATAAAGATCTACTTCCATTTACATAATATACATATAAGCTTCCAGCACATGCTACAACATATACACTTTTGGTCTGTTAATTTAGTTCATACCATTTGAACAGTTTGACCTTTATTTCCATTCAATGAATTCTGAATATATGTAAAAACAAACAGCTTATAATCTGAATCGGGATTAAGTTAATTATAATGCATAACTCATTTCATAATAAAAAATTATCTGTTTATGTATTTACTAATTTACAAAACCAACTCACCAGCAGCCCCTGAAAAGGTCTTAATCTGGAAATCTTCCAGAGTTTTTGGGTAAGCATCAAACTGCCTCAGTCTGTCAGCAAGGGATTTAAATGTGGACCACATGCTACTTGTTGTTCACTGAAGATCTGTGAAGTAAATACAAATCAAGAATAGTTTTATGAGTTTGTATGCACCAATTACGAAACTCTCAACAATCAATGCATAAATATTTCACTCTAATTTTCTATGGAAATACATTGTGGTGAACCCTAACTAGAGCCTTACACCCATACTTTACTCAATGCCCCATCTAACTTAAAAGCTTAGTACCACTGTTCATGATCCTTACTCTCTTGTCTACACAAACTGAAATTTCATATTGTCTTGAATGCCATACTCTGAAAAGCAAGGAATTCTATAGGACCAAACAAAGGCCTAATAGCTAGGATGCAAAAGCCATCAAATACACCATGAACAAATAATGAAACCATATTTCCTAATCAAATAACAGACTATGATAGGCCCTACATGGAACTCCAGACCCACATTTAATGGAAATATACCAGACACCAGTAATTACCTATTTGTAATTACTGTATCTGTTAATAAATACATGAGCAGAGCTATGCTCTTGATGTTCAGTCCTTGTTAATATGGTTATTACATAATTTTTGTTAAATTTCCAGTGGCTGTAGTGCTTTAACTACTTCCTGTGTATCCTCTACCACTCTATTTGTAAAGAAATATTTCCCAATATCCCTTAGGCACAATTTTTTTTTCATTTATATCTGTAGTCTTTTGTTTTCTATGTTAACAAACTAAAAACTTCTCTATTCTTATATATCGTTCTTATTATTTTCTTTTTCTCTCCTATCAGCCAACATGGGGCATCTTTAGTGTTCTCAGCTTTATATCATAACTCTATTTTTATAGCTCTGGAATCCATTTTGCAGCTCTTCTTTGAACTACTTCTGATCCATTTTTTTTTTAAGTGTGGACATGACACAGCAGCTGAATATTCCAATTTTTGGCAGAATATATATTGTAACTAGCTTTTTCTGCATCACTCCATCTATACCTTTGAAAGCCATTTTGTGATCAGCTAGATGTAGCATAAGTATGTCTCATAATTTCATTTATATGAGTAATTCCTAGGTCCCTTTCTCTGTATGACATTCCAAAATCCTGTCAATATATATAGTGGACCCCCGGATTTCGTCATTAATTCGTTCCAGAATGCTGTTCAAGTGCCTTTACCGAACAAATTTGTTCCTTAAGGAATAATGTAAATTAGATTAGTCCTTTTAGACCCCCAAAAATACACTTACAAAAGCACTTACAAAAATACACTTACATAATTGTTCGAGTTTGGAGAAGTAAAAAATCCAGGGGTCCACCGTATAATCTTTACATGGTATGATTTGGCTTTCTTTCATTACATTGCAGTTATCAACATTAAATTTCATTATCCATGTCACTGCACTTCCTCAAATTATCAAAATCATTTACAGTCATACCTCGGTTAGCAATATTAATCCGTCAGAGAGGGCGTATCTGTAACCGAATTTATCGTTATCCGAATCAATTTTCTCCATAAGAAATAATGGAAATAAAATTAATCCGTTCCAGACTTCCAGTTCTTGAAGGGTAAAAGGCACATTATAAGATTCTTCTCTAAGAGAAGAAAAATCTAAGGGCTTTAACTCGCTGGCAGACTTTAGAAGAAAGGAACGAGGGGCATAGATGGAGCCCCTGAGAAATGCGGACCAGATGATTACTAATTTCAGTGGCAACGGCAAGAGGGTGTGCTATATCGACACCGGCAACCTGAAGAACAGGAGCTGGGTCGGGGGAGAATTTACCACTTAATTTCCGCACTTTCTTCCAGACTGCACTCATCGAGGAAGTCGAAGTGACAGTAGAAACGTAATCTCACCAACAAGTGCGTTTAGCGTCACGTATGACACGGCGAGCAATAGCTCTCTTCTGCTTAAAATCAAGGAGTCTCTCTGTGGTTCTGTTATACCGATACCTGCCCCACGCAGCGCGTTTCAAACGTACTGCCCGAGCACAAGCAGGAGACCACCAAGGCACGCACTTCTGAGAATGCTTGCCTGAGGTTTGGGGAATAGAATGTGAAGCCGCTGTGAAGATGGAGGACGAAAAGAGATGTAAAACCTCATCAATGGAGGACGAGGAAGGAACCTCATGAAAGGCAGTAAGATGTGCGTAAAGGTCCCATTTCGCCCGGTCAAATTGCCAGCGTGGGCAACGAGGAGGTGGAAAAAACGAAGGGGACTTAAGGATGATTGGGAAATGATCGCTGTCATGTAAGTCCGGGAGGACAGACCAGGTGAAGTCAAGGACTGTTGAGGAAGAGCAGATGGAGAGATCGATACAGGAGAAAGAATGAGTTCGAGGATCAAAATGGGTAGGAGTACCCGTATTTAAAACATGGAGGGGGAGAGAAGCAAGAAATGCCTCCAATTGAACGCCACGGGAGTCACAGTGCGACCCTCCCCAGAGAAAATGGTGTGCGTTAAAATCGCCAAGTAACATAAGGGGTGGTGGTGGTAAGGAAGAAACCAGAAAATCAACATCTGGGATAGACAATGCCCGCGAAGGGGAGAGATATAAAGAACAGAGTGTATACCACTTATTCAAGTGGATACGGACTGCGGTGTAATGTAAGGAAGAAGGAACATAGAGCTGATGGTATGGAACACCAGTGCGTATAAGAAGAGCACTTTTGTTAAAGGTTCCATCATAGCCTGAAAAGGGCCTGATAACAGTGGATTGTAATTTGGGTTCTTGCAAACAGACCCCAACAGGGGAAAACTGGGAGAGCAACACCTGAAGTTCACCCCGGTTACCCCTGAGGCCTCGGATATTCCACTGCAAATAAGCCATGATTTATGGAGAGAAAGATATGTCGAAGAGAGAGGAATCTATGGACTAGGGTTAGAAAAGTCCACGTGTGGAGGCAGCGGAAGATATGTAATCAGAGAAGGAGGAGGGCGTTGTGAAGGAAGGAGGGGTGTAGACAAAGAAGAGAGAGGAGGAGGAACCTCAGGTGGAGCGGTGTCCATCATCGTTCCAGTCTCTGAAATATATTCTGCGATAGCTTCCAGTGTTTCGGAAGACAAAGATGCAGAATGTGGGACGACATTAGAAATGGAAGGAGAGTAAGCAACTATCGGGGAGTCTATAGACTGTACTAAAGTAGAAGGCGAGGAGATGGAAGAGGAAACTGTCGAAGGGGCTTGGGAGGGGACAAGGGATGAAGATAGTGAACGAGGAGGAGGATGAACCTCCACACACGTTACAGAACTAGTCGGAGGCGAAGAACCCAGCAATAGGGATTTTTTTTTTTTTGCCGGACTTATGAGAAGAAGGGGGGCGCTGAGGTTTAGATGAAGGACGAGGACGTGTAGACTCAGAACTGTGCGAGTGAGTAGAGGAAGGAGTGTGGACAGTAGGGCAGATGCTGCATGGAACCCGTGCCATACCCTACCCTTCATGCCAGTAAAACAGCGATCCGGGATAGCAACCTCACATCCACCGAGCTACCTCGGCAGACAAAAGAGAGGGCTGCCGGACATCCGCCACAAAGCATACCTCCTTCGGTCACCACCCCTGGAATCCGAACGGTGGCCTCAAGAGATACACCCGTCGCCCGAAAGATACCCAAAGCTACCCCTCGGGAGACCGGAGAGGGAGGGGCATCCCCAGGCGATCCAGATTCCACGGCAAACTACACCACCGCCAAGAACCTCAACGGAAAGGGGAAGACCACGGTACCCTTCCCCCTACCTAGGAACTAGAATGCCTGTGGAGGGAAGCTCCCAGGAGAAAAATGGGAAGGAAATAAGGGAGGGATGAGGAGGAGGAGGAAAGGGAAAAAGGGAGGATGGGGAAGATGGGAAAGGGAAGGGGAGATTGGGGGGTAATTAGGTTCGGTCTCAGGAAGAAGACAAAGAGGTTCAATTCCTCAGACCGATAGCCTCTTTACCACGACAAGGAGCCCCCCTTATAGAGGAGGATAAGAATAGATTCTTGAGAGAGGCAACCCACAGGTAAAATTTCCTCAAGAAAACATTTTTTGTCTTATCACTGCCAACATTTTCATCTCAAAATTCTCCACTCATTATAATAGTTTACCTTTTATTCCTTCATACATTTTGAGGATTCCAAATTAGTCTCTCATGGAGAACTCTACCAAAAGCTTTCTTAAAATCTAAATACAGTAAGTCCTCGACTTACAAACACGGTGAGAATCTTCTGTATTGTGTATATCATTAAAGTGTATAATATCATTATTGTGTATATCATTATTATATCATTACAGTGGTCCCTCGGTTTTCGTGCATCTCCAAACTCGAACATTTATGTAAGTGTATTTTCGTAAGTGCTATTGCAAGTGTATTTTTGGGGGTCTGAAATAGACTAACCTACGTGACATTATTTCTTAAGGAAGTAAATTCGTTCGGTAATGGCACATGAGCAGCATTCTGGAACGAATTTTCGGCGAAAACCTAGGGACCACTGTATTGTGTATAATATCATTATTACATCATTATTATACACAATACAGAAAGTCCCCAACATGTTCGTAAGTTGAAAACTTCTGTATTATGAATATTATACACAATTCAGGAGGTCCCCCAATGTGTTTGTAAGTCGATGACTTACTGTAAATACAATCTGGCCATCCATTTTTTGTTGAACAATTTCTGACTGCCATAATGGCTAAATAGAATTGATATACAGGAATTTCCAGACTGAAAGCTGAAGTGTCAGTAGATTATTCCTCACCAAGAGTTTCAACCTCTCTTTCTTTTTTTTGTAATGGTTTTTTCAATATTTTTACAACACTTTTAAGCAAAAATGGCCTACAGTTTAAAGGGTTTTCCCTGTCATCTTTCTTAAATATTGTTGCAATGTGATTTTCTTCTACTTTGTCTCTTTTTTATTTTGATTTGATTTCTTTTTCAGCATAGCCAAAAACAATGACAGGAGACTAAGTAAAATGTGAATTATGAATTCCAGTTAAGGCTCAACACAATCTATTTTTTTAATAGGATATCAAACCAAATCATCTACATCTGTTTTCTTGAATTAAGTGTTATGACTCCCCTGCATGCACAGTAAGGCTCCACTACCCTCAGCTATCATGGCACCACTGTGCTGTACTCACTCCAAAAGAACAGTATTGTGAATTATGATGCTGTCACCAAAAATGGAACAACTTCATTACAAACGTGCACCACTGGGGTGGTTTTCATGGGGGTTGCACATCATCCTAAAAAATAAGCTAAAATTAAAACTACACATATTTAACCATGCCTCCAAACATAGGTACATATTGAACAGCATTACTGGAATGTAGATTAAAATAAGCTACTACAGTGCATAATACTGACATGTATAGAGAGACATATGCCATGTTAGGTTACTTTATTAAGAAAATATTTCACCCTAGTGGGAAAAAAATTTCCTTAATAAAGTTACCTAACACTGCACATTTCTGACTTTTATTACTAGAATAGTAACAGATATATACTGTAACTCCAAATATGAAAATCAAGATACTTTACACTTTGAAAATATATTTTAAATTCAGACCTTTTTATTAATAGTGGACCCCCAGTTTCGTACTGCTCCCACCTCAAACAATTATGTAAGTGTATTTTTGTAAGTGCTTTTGTAAGTGTATTTTCGGGGGTCTGAAACGGACTAATGTAATTTACATTCGTCCTCATGGGAACAAATTTGTTCGGTAACGGCACTCGAACAGCCTTCTGGAAAGAATTATTGATGAAATCCGGGGGTCCACTGTATAACGTAGCTTAATATTACCTAACCTAATCTAGTTGGAAGTTGTATAGCTGGTCTAGCTTCACTACTATTTCTCTAAAATATAACTTGCATCTCTTGCAAAACTTATTTAATAAAAAAGAATTTACACAATAAATTACATTTTTATCTTGCCTATTATCACCTAAATAAACAATTTCCAAAACAAATATGAGTATGGTATAATTATTTTTTCTGTGGAATAGATAGCATGGATGTTATTTCTGATATAAAAGATTAGCTGATTCCTGTCCCAAGAAAAAGTAAACAATGACCCAGAATTGTGGTATTGTTGTTACAATCATGACAAAACAATCTCATCTCTCTCTTCCATAAATCCCCATTACCAACCACTCACTCTCTCCCATACTGTTCTGTTAAGTCAAGGATTTACTGTCTCGTGACTTGATAGTCGCTTCAGTTCCCACATTTGAGTTACCGGTGTTCGAGCCCAAGCACGAGTAGAAACACTGGGTGTTTCCATTACCTCTTGTTCTGGTTAACCTAGCAGTAAGTAGGTACCTGAGTGTTAAGCAACTGGTTTGGGTCACATCCTGGGGAAGAGGACTAAAAATGTCAATGGAAATAAGACCATCGTCTATAACATCCAGACTTTACAGTCGACCCCCGAATTTCGTAATTTTCGGTAATAGTAACTTTTTTCGTCAAAATATTGGCTCAGTGATCATCATTTAACTTGGTAATAGTCATTCGTCCCGAATGCATCTGAGTGGCGACCCGGCGGCCCCACACACCATTTACAGTCAATGTGCCATTGTTTACCAGCCAGTGAGGACGATCCCACGCATTCATATGATACATTTCGTAATATTCCATTCATTTTAGTGCTCGCAACTGCTAAATAAGCCACCATGGGCCCAAAGAAAGCTCCTAGTGCCAGCCCTTTGGTAAAGGTGAGAAACACTACAGAATTAAAAAAAGACACCATTGCAAAATACGAAAGTGGAGAATGTGTGGCAGAGCTTGCCAGGTTGTATAAGAAACCCCATACAACCATCGCTTCCATTGTGGCCAAGAAAAAGGAAATCAAGGAAGCTGTTGTTGCAAAAGGTGCAAATATGATCACAAAACAGAGATCGCAAATACTTGAAGATGTTGAGACTTTGTTGTTGGTGTGGATCAACCAAAAACAGTTAGCAGGAGATAGTGTTATGCAGTCGATAATTTGTGAAAATGCAAGGCAGCTGCATGATGATCTCGTAAAGAAAATGCCTGGAACTAGTGCTGATCTTAGTGAATTTAAGGCCAGCAAAGGCTGGTTTGAGAGATTTAAGAAGTGTAGTGGCATACACAGTGTGGTAAGGCATGGCGAGGCTGCCAGTTCTGACAAATCTGCGGCTGAAACAATTCAAACCCCAACAAGTGTTCAATTGTGACGAAACAGGCCTCTTTTTGAAGAAAATGCCAAAGAGGACCTACATCAAGCAGGAGGAAAAGGCACTGCCTTTTCCTTCTCTGTGATGTAGGTCTATGAAAGACAGGCTAACTCTCATGTTCTGTAGTAATGCTAGTGGGGATTTCAAAGTGAAGCCTTTACTGGTATATCACTCTGAAAATCCCAGTGTTTTCAAGAAAAACAGTGTCGCCAAGGCTAATTTGTTGTGTGATGTGGAAGGCTAACAGTAAGGCATGAGTCACAAGGGAAATTTTCCTTGATTGGTTCAATGAAGTGTTTGGCCCCAGTGTGAAGAAATACCTCCTGGAAAATAAACTGGAACTCAAGTGCCTCTTGGTAATGGACAATGCTCCTGCTCATCCTCCAGACCTGGATGACCAAATGGTGGAGGAGTTTTGTTTCATCACAGGAGGATGAGGAGCCTATGGCAGTTGTGGAAAGTATTGTGGCATTGGGGAATTCCATGGGGTTGGATGTGTGGCGAGGATGTGGAAGAGTTGGTGGAGGACCACAATGAAGAGCTAACCACTGTAGAGCTGCAAGAGCTTCATCTGGAACAGCAACAGACCACAGCTCAGGAAATTGCTTCAGAGGAGGAAGAGAGATGGAAGAAGATGCCTTCTTCAAAGATTAAGGACATTTGTGCAAAGTGGAGTGAGGTGCAAACAAAGCTGTCACAGGCCATGTCTGTGACATGTTCAATGACAATCTCGTGTCCCATTTTAGGGAAATTTTAAAGAGATGCCAGAAACAGAGCTCTCTGGACAGATATTTAGTGCCACAGGTGTGCAGTGACTCTCAAGCTGGTCCTAGTGGCATTAAAAAACAAAGAAAAGTAACCCCAGAAAAGGACTTGGTACCTGAAGTCTTTATGGAAGGGGATTCCCTTTCCAAACAATAGTAACTCCTCCATCCTCTCCCCTCCTCCCGTCTTCCATACATCAACAAGTCTTCAATAAAGGTAAGTGTCATGTTATTATTGTTTTATTCTTCATGTCTCATTGTTTTCTCTGTAGGTAAATGTATATTTAATGTGAAAAACTTTTTTTTTTTAATACTTTTGGGTGTCTGGAACGGATTAATTAGATTTACATTATTTCTTATGGGGAAAATGAATTCAGAAATCGTCAAATTTGGGTTTAGTCACACTCTCAGGAACAGATTAATTACAATATCCGGGGTCCACTGTATTTAGTTATCAGTAATTAACCCTCCAGGTCAATAATAAAAAAGATTTCTTCCTCTTCCCCAGATATTGGGAAGCAGGGCTCAATATGGCACAAGCTGTCAGTGGCCCCTAATTCCCCCCCCCCCCTATAAAGGAATCAACTTTTGAAAGGCACAAACCTGACTGCCTCCCATTCCCATAGATCATAAAGCATCTGGGGGAATGCAAGGCAATCAGGTTCAATCCAAGAAAGGGCAGGAGAAGACCAATTCCTTGAATCAAGAGTCCATCATCAGCATCAAAGCCCTCCCTTGAATGATTAAATATAAGATTTGTTCAGATTTTTAACCCAGAGGGTTAGCCAAGAAGGTCAGTGCATCATCTGAGGACTGTCCGTCTTATTGCCATTGTGGTCCTTCAATATTGTCCCCCAGGATGTGACTCATATCAGTCGACTAACACCCAGGTACATACTTACTGCTAGGTGAACAAGGACAGCAGGTGTAAGGAAACATGCCTAAGTTTTCACCTATGCCAGGTGCTGTCAACCCAGCCATGAGATAAAAGTATTTCAGACTATTTTGTGTTGTATTGTCCATGGTGTAGGTGTCTTGTACTTAACATGTGGGAGTGTTTGAATAAAACACAACATGCAAGTCATGGCATTTTACATATGGAGACGTTTTGTCCACCAGTGCCTTATCAGTCCCAGGTGGATGAAACATTTTCATGCCATAACCTGTTTACTGTGTTATATTTACACAATGCTGGCATATTCTACCATGTCTTGGAATGCTTAGCAAAATTAGTGGCTTTTATTTGAACATGCAATTGTATCAAACCATATTTGTATTATAATTGTATTAAAACTGTAACCAGATGAAATGTAGCCCTAAAAATTTGAATTTGAATATAAACAGTTCAGAAAATCGACAAGTTGATGAATGAGACACTTTTGCAACATTTGGGTATATTTAAGTAAGTTTATTTAGGTACAGACACAAAAGTAAGTTTATTTAGGTACAGGCACACAAAAGTAAGTTTATTTAGGTACAGACACACAAAAGTAAGTTTATTTAGGTACAGACACACAAAAGTAAGTTTATTTAGGTACAGGCACACAAAAGAAAGTTTATTCAAGTATGGGTATACATAGTTACATAAATTATCATACACAGCAGCATATGTGTAGATTACTCAGGATAACCCAAGAAATTCAGACAAAGTGACTTATTTCCATTGGGGTGGATTATTATTATATTTATAGGGAAGCACTAAACTCATAGGGGTCATATAGTGCCTGGGAGGCATTTAGGTTCGATCCAAGGCAGGACAGGGTTGTTAATCCAATTCCTCGGATTACGAGTTCCTCACTGGCATCACAGAACCTCCGTTGTGGGGGACGGAAACGTTTCGCCAACCTGTGGCTCCCTCACGAACCCACTCGTTGGCGAAACGCTGCCACAATAAGGATACCCAAGTGGTGGACGAGTGTCTCATATACACCAGCCACTGTAACTACCACACACGATAAGAAAGAAGATTATGGTGTTATTTCTGGAGAGGAACAAGTGTGGGAGTGTCTGGTGCCGGCGACCCAGCTGTCAAACACATCATGTGGGCCACACTACCACCTCATAACACACACACATATGGCACATACACCTAACCATATATAGCATGTGTACCTCGTAATACACTCTCGTGGACAACACTTTAACTCATTTATACGCAGAAACGACCCCAGAAAGAGCAATGTCATCACAAGGAACCTCCAAACCTCAACCACGTAAACAAACCTTATAAACAAACACCAGTCAAAATAAAACAGAGGCTCGCATTGCGCCGGAGATCTTAGTGAGTTAGTCAGTCAGTCAGTTAGTTAACTAGCTAACTAGCTGGTTAGTTAACTAGTTAGTCGGTTAGTTAGTTGGTTAGTTAGTTGATTGGTTGGTTGGTTAGTTGGTTGGTTGGTTAGCTAGTTGTTGGCTGGTTGGTTAGTCGGTTAGTTAGCTAGTTAGTTAGCTATTTAGATGGTTGGTTAGTTTGTCAATTTGTTAGTAAGTTTATTTAGGTACAGGTACACATAAGTACAATTATCAAACATAGTGTAAATTACCTAGGATAACTTCCCCCCCCCCAGCTTCAATGGCAAAACAGCAGTACCATTCACTCCGACAGCTGGAGTACCACAAGGCTCATGCCTAAGCCCCATACTCTTCAATGTAGTATATGTAAACGACCTCCCAGTGTGCCGGGTCACCATCTGGAAAAGACCCGGGCCGGGACAAGATCGGCGAACCTACAACGACCTCCCACAACTTGAACACAATGATACCACCATCACCCAATTTGCAGACAATGTTATCCATGTAGTGTTATCCACCCCCATATCAGGTACATCCAAACACAGAAGAGTAATAGAAAAAATGAATGAGGAATTACGAAGAACAGCTAACTGGGAGAAAAAATGGAGAATCACAACTAACCCAGAAAAAGTCCTCATCAGCACCATCGGCTACTTCCCATTTACCATAGAAGACAAAGGAGGTATCTCCATAAGAGGTTCAAGTGTCGCTATCAGAAATCCAAACAAGATCCTGGGTTATGAGATCGACAGATTGCTTCACATCTCACATCACCAAAAAAGTGAATCTAGCTAAAGCCCGCCTCGATCAACTATTCAGATTCAAAGAAGCCCCCTCCCACATCAAGAAGCACCTCTATAAGATGATGATCAGACCTTTGCTGGAATACCCTTGCGTACCCATATCACAACTAAAACCAACATGCTACAGCTTCAACGTGTCCAGAACAGAGCCCTCCGCTTTATCACTGGCATCCTGGAGTTTACCTGGAGAATTCCAGGGGTCAACGCCCCCCCGGCCCGGTCTGTGACCAGGCCTCATGTTGTACCAGAGCCTGATCAACCAGGCTGTTACTGCTGGCCGCACGCAGTCCAACGTACGAACCACAGCCTGGCTGGTCAGGTACCGACTTTAGGTGCCTGTCCAGTGCCTGCTTGAAGACAGCCAGGGGTTTGTTGGTAATCCCCCTTATGTATGCTGGGAGGCAGTTGAACAATCTTGGGCCCCTGACACTTATTGTGTTGTCCCTCAACGTGCTAGTGGCACCCCTGCTTTTCATTGGGAGGAAGTTACATCGCCTGCCGAGTCTTTTGCTTTCGTAGGGAGTGATTTTCGTGTGCAAGTTTGGTACTAATCCCTCGAGAATTTTCCACGTGTATATAACAATGTATCTCTCCTGCCTGCGTTCTAGGGAGTACAGGTTTAGAAACTTCAAGCGTTCCCAGTAATTGAGGTGGTTTATCGCAGTTATGCGTGCCGTGAAGGTTCTCTGCACATTTTCAAGGTCAGCAATTTCACCTGCCTTGAAAGGTGCAGTTAGTGTGCAGCAATATTCCAGCCTAGATAGAACAAGCGATTTGTAAAGTGTCAACATGGGCTTTGCATCCTTGGTTTTGAAGGTTCTCATTATCCATCCTGTCATTTTTCTAGCAGATGCGATTGCTACGGTGTTATGGTCCTTGAAGGTGAGATCCTCTGACATGATCACTCCCAGGTCTTTGACATTAGTTTTTCGCTCTATTGTGTGGTTGGAATTAGTTTTGTACTCCGATGAGATTTTAATTTCCTCACGTTTTCCGTATCTGAGTAATTTAAATTTCTCATCATTGAACTTCATATTGTTTTCTGCAGCCCATTTAAAGATTTGGTTTATGTCTGCTTGGAGTCTTGCAGTGTCTTCAACGGTGGACACTGTCATACAGATTCGGGTGTCATCTGCAAAGTAAGACACGGCACTGTGGCTTATATCCCTGTCTATGTCCGATATGAGGATGAGGAACAGGATGGGAGCGAGTACTGTGCCTTGTGGAACAGAGCTTTTCACATTAGCTGCCTCAGACTTTACTCTGTTGACTACTACTCTTTGTGTTCTACTTGTTAGGAAATTATAGATCCATCTACCAACTTTTCCTGTTATTCCTTTATCACGCATTTTGTGTGCTATTACACCATGGTCACACTTGTCAAAGGCTTTTGCAAAGTCTGTGTATATAACATCTGCATTCTGTTTGTCTTCTAGAGCATCTAGAACCTGGTCGTAGTGGTCCAGTAGTTGGGACAGACAGGAGCGACCTGCTCTAAACCCGTGCTGCCCTGGGTTGTGTAATTGATGGGTATCTAGATGAGTTTCGATCTTGCTTCTTAGAACCCTTTCAAAGATTTTTATGATATGGGACGTTAGCGCTATTGGTCTGTAGTTCTTTGCTATTGCTTTACTGCCCCCTTTGTGGAGTGGGGCTATGTCTGTTGTTTTTAGTAACTGCGGGACGACCCCAGTGTCCATGCTGCCTCTCCATAGGATGTTAAAAGCACGTGATAGGGGCTTCTTGCAGTTCTTGATGAACACGGAGTTTCATGAGTCTGGGCCTGGAGCGGAGTGCATGGGCATGTCATTTATTGCCTTTTCGAAGTCATTTGGCGTCGTGGTGATGTCAGATAGCATGGTCGCCAACTGCGACCCAGTAAACACCTTTATAACGGGTCTCATCCCGACCCCACAAGGTGGCCCGTGGCCTGGTAGACAACGCTTTCGCTTCACACGCTGGGTGTATATAGTTCAATCCCCGGAAAGGGTGAAAACATTGGGTATGGTTTTATAACACCTGTTGTCCTGTTCACCTAGCAAGCAAATAGGTATCTGAGTGTTAGTCGACTGGTGTGGGTCGCATCCTGGGAAACAAGATTGAAGAACCACAATGGAAATAAGACAGACAGTCCTCGATGACGCACTGACTTTCTTGGATTATCCTGGGTGGCTAACCCTCCGGGGTTAAAAATCCGAAAATCTTATCTTAATTAATCCCGGTACGGGTCAGGGTGCCGAGTAGGGTGGTTCTGTGTGCGTCAGGGAGGCTCGGTGAGGGGCAGAGTGGGGCAGGATAGGTCGGTGTGAGGCGGGGTAGGTCGAGGCAGGGAGGTTCATGGCAGGGTAGGGCGTGGGCGAGGCAGGGCGGGGGCGTGACAGGGCGGGGACGTGGCAGGGTAGGGGCATGGCAGGGCGGGGGCATGACAGTGCAGGGTGAAGCAGGGCAGGGCGAGGCAGGGCAGGGGTGTGGCAGGGCGGTGGCGTGGAAGGGCAGGGCAAGGCAGGGCGGGGTGAGGCAAGGCAGGACGGGGTGAGGCAAGGCAGGGCGGGGTGAGGCAAGGCAGGGCGGGGTGAGGCAAGGCAGAGCGGGGTGAGGCAAGGCAGGGCGGGGTGAGGCAAGGCAGGGCGGGGTGAGGCAAGGCAGGGCGGGGTGAGGCAAGGCAGGGCGGGGTGAGGCAAGAGGAAGTATCAGCAGAACTGAGTAAGTTGTTCAAGGTTAATGTGTTAGTGTGTGTGTTCTTACCTAATTGTGGTTGCAAGGGTCGAATGCTGGCTCCTGGCCCCGCCTCTTCACTGGTCGCTATTAGGTCCACTCTCTCCCTGCTCCATGAGCTTTATCATACCTCTTCTTAAAGCTATGTATGGATCCTGCCTCCATTACATCACTGTTCAGATTGTTCCACTTCCTGACAAGTCTATAACTGAAGAAATACTTCCTAACATCTCTGTGACTCATCTGAGTTTTCATCTTCCAGTTGTGACCCCTTGTTGCTGTGTCCCATCTCTGGAACATCCTGTCCCTCTCCACCCTGTCAATTCCTCTCAGTATTTTATATGTCGTTATCATGTCGTCCCCATCCCTCCTGTCCTCCAGTGTCGTCAGGTTTAGTTCCCTTAACCTCTCCTCGTAGGACATACCCGTCAGCTCCAGGACTAGTCTTGTTGCAAACCTTTGCACTTTCTATAATTTCTTTACGTGTTTGACCAGGTGTGGGTTCCATACTGGTGCTGCATACTCCAGTATGGGCCTGACGTACACGGTGGACAGTGTCGTGAATGACTCCTTACTTAGATGTCGAAACGCTATTCTCCGGTTTGCCAGGCGCCCGTAACTGCTACAGCAGTTATTTGGTTGATGTGCGTCTCAGATGTGCTCGGTATGGTGCTCACCCCAAGATCCTTTTCCTTGAGTGAGTTTTGCAGCCTTCTGCGGTCTTCTTTGTCCTTCCCCAAGCTTTATAACTTTGCACTTGGTGGGGTTAAACTCCAGGATCCATTTGTCTTACCAGGCTTACAGCCTCTCCAGATCTCCTTGTAGTTTTACCTGGTTCTCATCCGCTTGTATTCTCCTCATTAGCTTCACATCGTCTGCAAACAGGAACACCTCTGAATTTATTCCTTCTATCATGTCATTCACATATACAAGAAACCGCACCGGACCCAGGACTGACCCTTGTGGTACCCCGCTCAACAGTGTGTGTGTGTGTGTGTGTGTGTGTGTACTCACCTAGTTGTACTCACCTAGTTGTGGTTGCAGGGGTCGAGTCACAGCTCCTGGCCCCGCCTCTTCACTGTTTCCATCCTTCTTCCTTACCCATCTTACCAAAGCTCTGGTTCACCCCCCAAAAAAATTGTTCGGATTTTTAAACCCGGAGGGCTATCCACCCAGGATAACCCAAGAAAGTCATGCGTCATCGAGTACTGTCTGTCCTATTTCCATTGTGGTCCTCAATCTTGTCCCCCATGATGCGACCCACACCAGTAAACTAACATCCAGGTACTTACTTGCTTGCTAGGTGAACACTGACAGCAGTGTAGAAGCCTTCAAGAGGAAACTGGACAAGTATCTTCATCGGGTGCCAGATCAACCAGGCTGTGATGGATATGTGGGGCAGCGGGCCTCCAGCAGCAACAGCCTGGTTGACCAGGCAAGCACCAGACGAGCCTGGCCCATGGCCGGGCTCAGAGAGTAGATAAACTCTCGAAACTCTTCAAAGGTATATCAAAGGTATATCAGGTGTAAGGAAACACTCCCAATGTTGCCACCCTTGCCGGGGATCGAACCACGGACACTCAGTGTGTGAATCGGGAGCTTTTGCCACCAGGCCACGGGCCACCGTAACTGTTTTACCTTTTATGGTTTAAATAATAAAATAATACAAGGACCTCAATGAAAAAAAGTCACTGACTCTTTTTGGGGTTATCCTGGGTAATTTACACATATGTTACTACGTATGATAATTTGTGTAATTGTATTTATGTGTATCTGTATATAAATAAATTTATTTGCTTAGTAATATTGTAATCCCTAAAACAGGGACTA
Source organism: Cherax destructor (assembly GCA_009830355.1). NCBI lineage: Eukaryota > Metazoa > Arthropoda > Malacostraca > Decapoda > Parastacidae > Cherax > Cherax destructor. The sequence continues at coordinate 142,317 of WNWK01002754.1, forward strand.
AAGTATACACCTCTCGGTGTATATATCCTGTGTGTGCAATAAGAGTTGGTTGTTATGTATAGTGGCGCTGTGTATTTCCTAGCTACCATTGATTGCTCTAGTCTTGTATATATTATTATTATTATTATTACTATTATTATTATTATTATTATTATTATTATTATTATTATTATTATTATTATTATCATCATTATGTTTTACTTTTTTTTTTTTGACATGGGGAAAACACTCGATGTTCCTATCATCCTGAGGTGTCACTGACAGAACAGTTTTTTTTCGAGCGAGAATTGGATAAGGGGATTACAATGTAAATACTTTTAAGAAACAATCGGTGTACTATATTGCGCTTTTTGATGTGCCCATGACTGATGTATAACCTAAAAGTCTAAATGAAACTTACTTAATAGTGTCCCGTGGGTCGGCAGGCAGCGCACTCTCCTCACATACAGAATGTCAGTGGTTCAATCCCCAGCAAGGGTGAAACGTTGGCATGTTTCCTTACACCTGCTGTCCCTGTTCACCTAGCAGTAAGTAGGTACTTGGGTAGTGCTAGATGTACAGGAAACAACAGGTGCACACAACCACAGATAGTACCAGGTGCACACTGATAGTCTTACTGATAGTGGAACCCACACCTAGCCAAGCATGTAAGGAAGCTAGAGAAAGTGCAAAAGTTTGCAACAAGACTAGTCCCGGAGCTAAGGGGTATGTCCTACGAGGGAGAGGTTAAGGGAAATCGACCTGACGACACTGGAAGACAGGAGAGATGGAGGGGATATGATAACGACATAAAATACTGAGAGGAATAGACAAGGTGGACAGAGACAGGATGTTCCAGAGGTGGGACACATAAACAAGGGGTCACAATTGGAAGTTAAAGACTCAGATGAGTCAAAGGGATGTTAGGAAGTATTTCTTGTCATAGAGTTATCAGGAAGTGGAATAGTCTGGCATGTGATGTAGTGGAGGCAGGAACCATACATAGTTTTAAGACGAGGTATCATAAAGCTCATGGAGCAGGGAGAGAGAGGACCTAGTAGCGACCAGTGAAGAGGCGGGGCCAGGAGCTGAGTCTCGACCCCTGCAACCACAATTATTTGAGTACAGCAGCAGCAGGTGGCACTGCAGCAGTCACTAAGGTTCACAACACATGGTGTGTACACAAACTTCTGGTATAAGACTAAACAATTTGCTTACCTCAGAACAGAGGTGGCAGAGTAGTGGGTAGCAACTAACACTTTAAGAACACTAGAGTGGCGGTAAAGCCATTATATGTCGACTTAAATCAGTCCTACATGCACCAGAGTCTCAATTTCAATATAGATAATAAATAATCTCTTGAAATAAGTAACTCTGACTTTATTGCGTTATCCTAGCTAATGTACGCAAATTAAAATTAAAATTTTTATTTCTTTGCAAAGTTTACAATGTGTGACTGACATGTTATAAGGAGTCTATTTCCATGCATAGTTTACAATGTGTAATTACAATATTGATTTGCAAGTGCAAAGAAAGCCACTATTATGCCGAGGCATTTCGGACAGATGTTACTATGTCAGACAATTGGGAAAATTTAAACTTGTGTAATGAATCTAAAGTTACTTAACTCTTAAAACAGCCATTAATATTATTGAAACTATACAGAATTAAGACTTTTGAATGGGTTGCATCCCATACATGCATCATCAATCAAGATAAAGAAGAAATGGAAACAAAATACATGTTTCCAATGAGAACCATCCTACCTGACAGGTAGGATGGTTCTGATATGGAAATAGATGACAGACACTCAGAACCCTGATTGTCTGTATGATACACGGAGATATCATAAACGTATAACAATCACTCAGAGCCTTGTAAATGCCAGCATCAGTCAGTGTGATTCCTGAAGATCTTATGAATATGTATAGAGTCGACTTAGAACGTCCTTCAGACTAGTGGGATATCTCTAGATGGCACATCTGAAAACTAACACAACAGATGAGACTTCTAATCTTCAGTACTCCGTGCGAAACATCTGCACTAATGAGCTAGGGAACACACTACAACAGCTCATCCCAAACAGTCAGGTTAGGTAAGGTTTGTTAGGTCAGGTTAGGTAAGGTTTGTTAGAATCTTACTTAATTTAATTGCAGAGCTTTTAGTCATCTGACCGAGGCCATCGGCTGGCTCACCAGTCCACCCCTTTAAAAATTATGGTTTCTATAACCATTTTGTTCATCCAGCAGGTATGAACCCCTGTGAAAAGCATGTGTTGGGCGAATCCTAATTAAATATCAAGTGGTCGTCCAGCATCCTGGCTGAGAAACATTGCCTTACACCATCACACAATGGATTACTCATGTATCAGTATCATCAGGAATGCTGGAATGAGATACAAACTTATATCATGGAATATAATCTAGGATATTAGTGGCTATCCTCGTCCTCCACCTTAAGTTTGCTAGTACAGGCTACTAAAATAGCCTTGCTAAAGGTAAGAACAATGTATACTAAATGCGATATTGCTAATGTTAATGTGTGAAAGTGTACTATGTCAAAAATATCCCTTATCTCTCGTCCGAATATTTCTAGCAGTGGGTGAGCAAAGGAGAGGGAGAGGGTATACCTGGAGAGGGTTTCGGGGGTCAACGCCCCCTCGTCCCGGTCTGTGACCAGGCCTGATGAACCAGGCTGTTACTGCTGGCTGCACGCAAACCGACGTACGAACCACAGCCCGGCTGATCAGGTACCTACTTAGGTGCCTGTCCAGCGCCTTCTCGAAGGCAGCCAGAGGTCTATTGGTAATGGCAAAATGCCAGGGAGGGAGCCTAAAACTAGTACATGAGAATATCTAATGGATATGGACTAGTAGGTAGCAATAAGATGAATGAAAACAAAGGTGAGAGGAAGCGGGAGTGGGAATATCCAAGGAAATGACATAGGGAGGACACCACACTGAGACGCGGCATTGAACATCTCGTGTGTAAACTTAATTAAAAAATCACCCTTGTCTGTCTATTCAACTGTCTACCCAGCTGTCTGTCTACTTAATTCAACACCCGCCTGCCTACCTACCTGCCCGCCTGCCTACCTACCTGCCCGCCTGCCTTCCTGTCCTTCACCCCCCTGTACGCACTTCACTTAGGAAGGATGTGTACGTACACATGTCGTACGTACACATGTGTACGTACACATGTACGTACGCACATGTGTACTTACACTGCCATCACGATGAAGATTGTCAAGTGAAACATGTTAAGAAAGTAATATTTATTATCATTATTACATACATGGAAGGAGCGCTAACCCCGTAAGTGTCAGCGTTAGACTAATGGCATCATCAACCTTAATGTAATTGATATCGATAATTACCGTAAGAGAGACACGCGGGCGAAGTCTAGGAAATGTTACCATTGAAATAAATGTCTTAGTGTTTGCTTACGTGTCATTTTTTTTAACTTCTTTTCGACTGAGCCTGAGCTAATAGTATCCTTGAGATCACAGTACGTATAGATAGTTGAATCACAGTCAGGCCCACACACTAGTACACTATATCTTAGAATGTGCTAAATTCCAACCATTTAAAGAGAGTTCCAACTATTCACTCAAGAAACCACAAATCGCTTCAGTATTGATTGACAGCTGACAGTTTAATAGCGTATCCATATATTGTATTAAGTACATAGCTAACTGCATGATGAGACTAACATATGAAATGACACTAATATCTAAAATATATAGTCATACCCACTGTTGTTTAATATAAACCCACTGTGGTCTCTACAGTGGCTTTTGAGCTACCACTCACAGGACGGACACAATGAACCGCGGCATCAGTCCAGGCGTTATAAATAATAATAATAGTAATATAATAGCCAAGTCTTGTGAAGGTACTTGAGGGGTGGGTGTGGGAAGGTGGTAGCTGTTCAGGGTCAGGTGTTGGGGTATCTATACAAGTGTTGGGGGCATCTCGAGAGCCAGGTGCTTGGGGGAGAGGGTATGTATGGTGTCAGGTGGCCAGGTAGCTGGGAAAACCCAGACTGGTAGAATGCCTCAGAGTTGGCCTTGTATTAACGGGACGCAGAAGGCCGGTGCTACGCTTCACTCGCCCCTGGTACCAAGTTCTATGTCACGATGTTCATAACTACTCAAAAGAGCCACTGGTCAGTAGCATTGTCTTCTCTAAGACCGTTCAAAACTTCTGTAAATGATTTTACTTACCAGTCACTGAATCCTACGCCTCTTTCCTGGGAAGATCCAGTGTGGGACGGGGTTCAGTGTTAGGGTTCGTTTAACAGTTGTAGGATTCTTCTAGCAGCGGAAGAGTTCGCTTAACGGTGGTAGGGTTCGTTTAGCAGTGGTAGGATTAGTTTAGCGGTGGTAGGGTTCGTTTAGCTCTGGTAGGGTTTGTTTAGCCGTGGTAAGGTTCGTTTAGCGATGGCAAGTTTCGTTTAGTGGGACCGGGTTAGGGTTCGTTAAGCAAATGTTTGAATGTTGGGTTGAAGGCTTACTATGGCCAAAGGAGCATTATGGACCCTACCATCGCATAATGAACCCTGCCACCGCTAAACGAGCCCTGCCATTGCTAAACAAACTCTACCAACAGCAGTAGCTGCTGAGCCCATAGATTAGTTTACCCGAAATGCATTGCGCATACTAAAGGCTTTCTTCTGAGCCCACCCACCGATGTTTGATTCCATGTGAACTTCATACATTTTTTTGTACCACATAAAGCAATGAAAAAAAAACTGTATTTGCACTTGGCGATAACCTCAGTGTCAAACCGAAATCCAATTCATAAAGTTTTCGAGAACTCAATCTTGTTTTATGAGGTGTAGGAAGGAAACCATGGTGGTGATGGGTGAGATAAGTTAATATTGTTATAAAAACAGTGGGAATAAGTCACTTTGTCTGGAGATCAGATGCCTAAGTCGGGTTCGGAGGAGAGGAAACAACCATTAAATTTAATAATTATCTATAACTCATTGCCCTTTGACCCTTCACCCATTAGATTAATAGCCCATTTTGACCTTTGCAATAATTGCTCGTATGATTGGCCACGTCTCCTGGATTTCCAGTGACTTTTTAATTGATGTATTTGCTTAGCTGTAAATGTGAGTATGAAGTGGTCTTTGTTGATTGTGGTTGTGCGGGTGGTGATTGTGGTTGTGCGGGTGGTGATTGTGGTTGTGCGGGTGGTGATTGTGGTTGTGCGGATGGTGATTGTGGTTGTGCGGGTGGTGATTGTGGTTGTGCGGGTGGTGATTTGGTTGTGCGGGTGGTGATTGTGGTTGTGCGGGTGGTGATTGTGGTTGTGCGGGTGGTGATTGTGGTTGTGCGGGTGGTGATTGTGGTTGTGCGGGTGGTGATTGTGGTTGTGCGGGTGGTGATTGTGACTGTGATTGTTTAGGTTATATTCCGTGAGCAGGATGTGTAAGACGTATATCTAGACGGTCCCTTCCTTTACCTTCACCACCCTCCCTGCCTTCCTCCCTGCCACCCTGCCACCCTCCCTGCCTTCCTCCCTGCCACCCTGCCACCCTCCCTGCCTTTCTCCCTGCCACCCTCCCTGCCTTCCTCCATGCCACCCTCCCTGCCTCCCTGCCACCCTCTCTGCCACCCTGCCTCCCTGCCACCCTCCCTGCCTCCCTGCCACCCTGCCACCCTGCCTCCCTGCCACCCTCCCTGCCTCCCTGCCACCATGCCACCCTCCCTGCCACCCTGCCTCCCTGCCACCCTGCCTCCTGCCACCCTGCCTCCCTGCCACCCTCCCTGCCTCCCTGCCACCCTCCTCGCCTCCCTGCCACCCTGCCACCCTCCCTGCCTCCCTGCCACCTGCCTCCCTGCATCCCTGCCACCCTCCCTGCCACCCTCCACTGCCCCCTCCCTGCCACCCTCCCTGCCACCCTCCCTGCCACCCTCCCTGCCCCACCCTCACCCTCCTGCCACCCTCCCTGTCTCCTGCCACCCTCCCTGCCTCCCCCACCTCCCTGCCACCCTCTCTGCCTCCCTGCCACCCTCCCTGCCTCCCTGCCACCCTCCCTGCCACCCTCCCTCTCCTGCCACTCCTCCCTGCCTCCCTGCCTCCCTGCCCCCTGCCACCCTCCCTGCCTCCCTGCCACCCTCCCTGCCTCCCTGCCACCCTCCCTGCCCTCCCTCTCCTGTCTCCCTGCCACTCTCCCTGCCTCCCTCCTCCCTGCCACCCTGCCACCCTCCCTGCCTCCCTGCCACCCTCCCTGCCTCCCTGCCACCCTCCCACACCAGCTACTGTGATACAACACTGCTCCACTCACCCTCCTCCCCTACTGTTGATACTACCCCTACCTGCACCCACTGCTGCCCACTTACCTCCACTGACACCAGTACACGGAAATAATGACGTTTGCTAAGAGGATTATTATATATTATTTCATATTATGTATTATATATACTAGTAAGGCGGATGTTCGCGTTCAACGAAAAATGCCTCCTTTTCGATTTTACTTTGCCCATAACTCGAGAACGCCTCATTCAATCGGTATTATATAGGCGGTACCTTCCCTTACCTCCACTACCCTCCCTGACACTCTTCCAGCCTCCCTGTCACCCTTCCAGCCTCCCTGTCACCCTTCTAGCCTCCCTGTCACCCTTCCAGCCTCCCTGTCACCCTTCCAGCCTCCCTGTCACCCTTCTAGCCTCCCTGTCACCCTTCCAGCCTCCCTGTCACCCTTCTAGCCTCCCTGTCACCCTTCCAGCCTCCCTGTCACCCTTCTAGCCTCCCTGTCACCCTTCCAGCCACCCTTCCAGCCTCCCTGTCACCCTTCCAGCCTCCCTGTCACCCTTCCAGCCTCCCTGTCACCCTTCCAGCCTCCCTGTCACTCTTCCAGCCTCCCTGTCACCCTTCCAGCCTCCCTGCCACCCTCCTTGCTTAGTCTTACTGTATTAGGGGATGTTGATGTATGTGAGATACCTATAGAATGCCTCTTCAGATGACTTTAAACTTTTAAAGTTGGGCTTTCCCAGTGGAGAGTCTGAATATGTTTCGGGCTGTGTATGTCCTAAGTTGCCAGTTTGTATTAAAGGAACTGGAATATTAGTTTCCATGTGATAACTTGTGGATATCTCTCTCCCCCCCCTTTCACTTATAATCTTCAACGCTGATATTTACAGACTCATGCCTCACTCTGCACTATGCCTTTTGCGTGCATTGAGGTACAGGGATGGGGCTGGGGCTAGGCAATACTGGGATCCCTTTCCCGAAGTGTTGTGCAGCGACCCAAATGTATCTAATTATTATTATTATTATTATTATTATTATTATTATTATTATTATTATTATTATTATTTATTATTATTATTATTATTATTATTATTATTATTATCATCATCATCATCATCATCATCATCGAGGAAACGGTAAGTTGTAGGAGTCATGCAGCGTATTGAGAATGGAAGGTAATCGGGCTTAATCCAAGGAAGGGGAAGACCACTACCACTTTCTTGAACCAAGAACTCTATGTGTCATCATGACCCATTCTGTGAGTGTTTGAAGAGGAGTGACCTTACACTACACGTCATCCAGGTGACCTTCACACCAGACTGGTGACCTACACACCAGACTGGTGACCTTACACTACACGTCATCCAGGTGACCTTCACACCAGACTGGTGACCTACACACCAGACTGGTGACCTTACACTACACGTCATCCAGGTGACCTACACACCAGACTGGTGACCTTACACTACACGTCATCCAGGTGACCTACACACCAGACTGGTGACCTTACACTACACGTCATCCAGGTGACCTACACACCAGACTGGTGACCTTACACTACACGTCATCCAGGTGACCTACACACCAGACTGGTGACCTTACACTACACGTCATCCAGGTGACCTACACACCAGACTGGTGGCCTTACACTACACGTCATCCAGGTGACCTACACACCAGACTGGTGACCTATACACCAGACTGGTGGATTTACACTATACGTCATCCAGGTGACCTACACACCAGACTGGTGACCTACACATCAGACTAGTGGCCTTACACTACACGTCATCCAGGTGAACTTCACACCAGACTGGTGACCTACACATCAGACTAGTGGCTTTACACTACACGTCATCCAGGTGACCTTCACACCAGACTGGTGACATACACATCAACCTAGTGGCTTTACACTACACGTCATCCAGGTGACCTATACACCAGACTGGTGACCTACACACCAGACTAGTGGCTTTACACTACACGTCATCCAGGTGACCTATACACCAGACTGGTGACCTACACATCAGACTAGTGGCTTTACACTACACGTCATCCAGGTGACCTATACACCAGACTGGTGACCTACACATCAGACTAGTGGCTTTACACTACACGTCATCCAGGTGACCTATACACCAGACTGGTGACCTACACATCAGACTAGTGGCTTTACACTACACGTCATCCAGGTGACCTATACACCAGACTGGTAACCTACACATCAGACTAGTGGCTTTACACTACACGTCATCCAGGTGACCTATACACCAGACTGATGACCTACATACCAGACTGGTGGCTTTACACTACACGTCATCCAGGTGACCTTCACACCAGACTGGTGACCTACACACCAGACTGGTGACCTACACACCAGACTGGTGACCTACACACCAGACTGGTGACCTACACACCAGACTGGTGACCATACAATACACTAAACATGGGCTCGTACAGCCAGGGTCAACACAGTCATTAACAATTATAATTCACCAGTAGTGGGCGTCTGGTTGCTACATAATATGTATATAAAATAGCATTTTAGAGCATAACTTTGTAAAAGTGAACATAGAAAGATTAAGAGGATATTAGTCCTCACAAGTATTTAACTTACGGACCGACAACAGCAAAAACAATAACGACTAGCGCATTAAAAACTACAAGAATAACATTATTATCATTATCATTAATGTCTCATGTTTGTTTCTTAATATTGTATGGTAATTATCTTCACCCACTTGTTGATGACATCAGTGTGACCACTGTGAATGAAGAGTAGGCTGAGAGCCTTACCTCTGTCTCTCTCTCTCTCTCTCTCTCTCTCTTTCTCTCTCTATGACTGTCTGTCTGTCTGTCTCTCTCTCTCTCTCTCTCTCTATGACTGTCTGTCTGTCTGTCTGTCTCTCTCTCTCTCTCTCTCTCTCTCTCTCTCTCTCTCTCTCTATGGCTGTCTGTCTCTCTCTCTGTCTCTGTCTCTGTCTCCGTCGTCGATACATAAAGTAGTGTGCTATTTGGATTTCTCTTGTACTTCCTCTATTGCACACACACACACACACACACACACACACACACACACACACACACACACACACACACAAACACACACACACACACACACACACAGAAGTTGGAAGAACAAGCATGTATAACAGGAAGGGCACTGGAATGGATCAGGGAATACCTCACAGGGAGGCAACAACGGGTCATGGTGCGTGATGAGGTATCACAGTGGGCGCCTGTGACGAGCGGCGTACCGCAGGGGTCAGTCCTAGGACCAGTGTTCTTCTTGGTATATGTAAATGACATGACGGATGGGATAGACTCAGAAGTGTCTCTGTTCGCAGATGATGTGAAATTAATGAGGTGAATCACATCGGAAGAGGACCAAGCAGGACTTCAAACAGACCTGGACAAGCTTGACATCTGGTCTAGCAACTGGCTTCTCGAATTCAATCCCACCAAATGCAAAGTCATGAAGATCGGAGAAGGGCAAAGAAGACCGCTGACAGAGTACAGGCTAGGCGGGCAAAGGCTACAAACCTCGGCAAAGGAGAAAGACCTTGGGGTGAGTATAACGCCAAGCACGTCTCCGGAGGCACACATCAACCAGATAACTGCGGCAGCATATGGGCGGCTGGCAAACCTAAGATTAGAGTTCCGTTACCTTAACAAGGAATCGTTTAAGACACTGTACACCGTGTACGTCAGGCCCATACTAGAATATGCAGCACCAGTCTGGAACCCACACCTGGTCAAGCACGTAAAGAAACTAGAGAAAGTGCAAAGGTTTGCGACAAGGTTAGTTCCACAACTCAGGGGTCTGTCCTATGAGGAAAGGTTGAGGGAAATAGGACTAACAACACTGGAGGAAAGAAGGGTCAGAGGAGACATGATAACGACATACAAAATACTGCGGGGAATCGACAAGGTAGACAGTGACAGGATGTTCCAGAGAGGGAACACAGAAACAAGGGGACACAACTGGAAGCTGAAGACTCAGATGAGTCAAAGGGATGTTAGGAAACATTTCTTCAGCCACAGAGTAGTCAGGCAGTGGAATAGTCTAGAGAAAGATATAGTGGAGGCAGGAACAATACATAGTTTTAAGACGAGGTATGATAAAGCTCATGGAGCAGGGAGAGCAGAGACCCAGTAACGGACAGCGAAGGGGCGGGGCCAGGAGCTGAGTCTCGACCCCTGAAACCACAATTAGGTGAGTACAATTAGGTGAGTACACACAGGAAAGAAGAAAACAGGAGAACAGGTCCTGGATTACTTTACATGGGGACGAAGGGAAGACACTGAAAGATAATTTGACAACGACATAACAACTGCATCATAGCCACATAAGAAAGAAAATGACTGTAAAGGACCAAATGATAAAGCCTGAGAAGGAAGAACTAGCAGCAATAGACGACAGAGAGGCGTGAGAATAGTTAAACTGAAACCTTGAGAAAGTATTGCTAGAGGAGTAAGATATGATGCCAGGTATCACACCAACAACCACACATCAACCCATAGTTAAAAAAAAAAAATCGCACAACAAAGGAACGGATGAAGGAGATAGTACAGAAATTGAACATAGCAAAATCAGTGGGACTTGACAACATACCGTCATGGGTACTACATGAAGTAGCAGAACCCGTGTAAGAGTCTATAACTAAGTCCTTCAAGGAGTCGCTAGAGAGGAAACATTATCCAGCTTCCTTCTGGACGCTGGATAATGTAATCTTCAGTATTTAAGGAGGTTAGACAGGAGGTGCTACAGGCCGGTAAGTAAGATTATTTAAGCACAGGTATACATAAGTACAATTATCATACATAGTGTAAATTACCTAAATAAAAGTCAGATACAGTGACTTATTCCCATTGGGGTCCAGTAACTGATAATGGAGAAAATTGCCAACATTAGGATACTAAATCACCTAGAAAGGAGGAGCTTCGTCAGCAAAAACAACAACATAGAGATCTATGACAGAGTTACTAAGAATGAGAGACATGGATGGGAAGGTTAATTATTCCTGGACTGCAAGAAAGTAGGCGACACAGTTTTCTACCAAACAAATGAAAGCAGAAGTCATACAGTGGATCAAAGCGTACTAGAAAGATAGAAAAGATGATATACACCAAGAGGTGTATGTCTCTGTGTATACACACTTTAGAGTTTACTTTAATCCCTATTAGGGATTAGAGTATTCTTGACTGGTGATGCACAGTCTACACTAGCTTTAATGACTCTTGTATAGTCAATAAGCTTTAAACCCAATTAACGAGGTAACCAGAAGACAAAGAGTGACAGTACGGGAGGGAAGTATATAGTTGTATTAAGGTAAAAAGTGGTGTTCTCCAAGGATCAATGCTAGACCCCTTACTTTTTTATACGACCTGCCATGTGGGATCGAATCCTATGTGTTTCTGACTGCAGATGATGTAAAACTGCTGAGGAGACTACGCACAAGTAAGGATGGTCTGGACCGCCAGAGATTACACGTAACAAGGATGGTCAAGCAAGTGGCTGCTGGAGTTCTATTCAAACAAGTGCAAGGTAAAATTTGATGAAGGGTAGGAAAGATCGGAGACAAAATACAGACTAGGAGATGAGAAGCTATGTGCATCAACGAAAAAAAAGGCTTTAGGTTCACACTGAACATATCGCCAGACGAGTATATAAACCTTATGACTTCAGCATCCTATGCGAGGCTGGCCAATCTCAGGGTAGCCTTCAGGAACCTTTACAAAGAAGCTATTAGAGCTGTATGTAACGTACGTCAGACCTATCTTAGAATATGCACCACTAGCTTGGAGTTACTTCCTGAATAAGCTTGCACAGAGCCTTGAAAAGGTGCAAAGACTTGCATTCAGACGTGTCCCAGAGCTAAGAAAGATACACCATGAGGAGAGACTAAAGAAACTGAACCTGACGACTCTGGAAGAGAAGAGAATAATGGGGACATAATTACAATGTATAAAACAGTCAAGCCTAGGTAGCAGGTTGTAGACAGCAACCACCCAGGGAGGTGTTACCCGTAACTACCGTCCTGCCAAGTGAGTGTCAAATAGAAACTTGTATTTGTTTTACATGATGGTAGGATTGCTGGTGTCTTTTTTCTGTCTCATAAACATGAGGGATAACAGGTATATCTTGCTACTTCTACTTACACTTAGGTCACACTACATATGCATATGTATATACATACCAAGGTGTCCCGTAGCTCGATCGCTAGCGCACTCAGCTCACACACTGAGGTCTGGAGTTCAAATCTCCTCCGGTAAGGCTGGTAAACATTAGGGACGTGTTTCCATAAGACACCTGCTGTCCATGTTCACCCATCAGTGTAAAATGGGTACCTGGGTGTTAGTCAACTGGTGTGGGTCGCATCCTGGGACAAAACTGACCTAATTTGCCCAAAATGCTTAACATAACAAGCGGCTTTCTATATAGTAGTATGTCATTGATGTCATCTATGGACTGTATACCTTGTACATGTACTTGTAGAAATAAAGATATTGTTATTATATTATCTGGATTTTTCTTCTAATTTCTTAATAGTTCTTGTTTTTTCTTATTTCTTCTTGTCTCCATGGAGAAGTGGAACAGAATTCTTCCTTCGTAAGTCATGCGTGTCGTAAGAGGCAACTAAAATGCCAGGAGCAAGGGGCTAGTAACCCCCTTCTCCTGTATACATTGCTAAATTTAAAAAGAAAAACTTTTGTTGAAAAAATAGTGAAGAGGAAGAAACAAGGCGGATAAGAACAAACTTTTTGAAATGTGGGAACCTAGCATAAGATAATAATAATAATAATAATAATAATAATAATAATAATAATAATAATAATAATAATAATAATATAATCTATATTTCTACAAGGACATGATACAACTTACGTATACAGACATGGAAATTTAAAACACAAGTGGGTTCATGGGGATGATAGGAAATATTTGTTGAGTGTGAGGGCAGTAGGAAGTAGAATGAACTGGATGTGGAAGCAGTAGGGGCGAGCTTCGTACACAGCTTTGTGAATAGATATGACAGGACTCAAGGGCTCAGGAGAGAAACACGTAATGCTTATTAAGAGGCTGGGCCAGGAGCTGGGATTCGACCCCTGCAAAAGATCGGTGAGTACACACACACACACACACACACACTAGGCGGGGCCAGGAGCTGAGTCTCAACCCCTGCAACCACAATTAGGTGAGTACAAACACACACACTGTTGAGCGGGGTACCACAAGGGTCAGTCCTGGGTCCGGTGCGGTTTCTTGTATATGTGAATGACATGATAGAAGGAATAAATTCAGAGGTGTTCCTGTTTGCAGACGATGTGAAGCTAATGAGGAGAATACAAGCGGATGAGAACCAGGTAAAACTACAAGGAGATCTGGAGAGGCTGTAAGCCTGGTAAGACAAATGGATCCTGGAGTTTAACCCCACCAAGTGCAAAGTTATGAAGCTTGGGGAAGGACAAAGAAGACTGCAGAAGGCTGCAAAACTCACTCAAGGAAAAGGATCTTGGGGTGAGCACCATACCGAGCACATCTGAGACGCACATCAACCAAATAACTGCTGTAGCAGTTACGGGCGCCTGGCAAACCGGAGAATAGAGTTTCGACATCTAAGGAGTCATTCACGACACTGTCCACCGTGTACGTCAGGCCCATACTGGAGTATGCAGCACCAGTAAGGAACCCACACCTGGTCAAACAGGTCAAGAAATTATAGAAAGTGCAAAGGTTTGCAACAAGACTAGTCCTGGAGCTGACGGATATGTCCTACGAGGAGAGGTTAAGGGAACTAAACCTGACAACACTGGAGGACAGGAGGGATGGGGACGACATGATAACGACATATAAAATACTGAGAGGAATTGACAGGGTGGAGAGGGACAGGATGTTCCAGAGATGGGACACAGCAACAAGGGGTCACAACTGGAAGATGAAAACTCAGATGAGTCACATAGATGTTAGGAAGTATTTCTTCAGTCACAGAGTTGTCAGGAAGTGGAACAATCTGAACAGTGATGTAATGGAGGCAGGATCCATACATAGCTTTAAGAAGAGGTATGATTAAGCTCATGGAGCAGGGAGAGAGTGGACCTAATAGCGACCAGTGAAGAGGCGGGGCCAGGAGCCAGCATTCGACCCTTGCAACCACAATTAGGTAAGAACACACACACTAACACATTAACCTTGAACAACTTACTCAGTTCTGCTGATACTTCCTCTTGCCTCACCCCGCCCTGCCTTGCCTCACCCCGCCCTGCCTTGCCTCACCCCGCCCTGCCTTGCCTCACCCCGCCCTGCCTTGCCTCACCCCGCCCTGCCTTGCCTCACCCCGCCCTGCCTTGCCTCACCCCGCCCTGCCTTGCCTCACCCCGCCCTGCCTTGCCTCACCCCGCCCTGCCTTGCCTCACCCCGCCCTGCCTTGCCTCACCCGCCCTGCCTTGCCTCACCCCGCCCTGCCTTGCCTCACCCCGCCCTGCCTTGCCTCACCCCGCCCTGCCTTGCCTCACCCCGCCCTGCCTTGCCTCACCCGCCCTGCCTTGCCTCACCCGCCCTGCCTTGCCTCACCCGCCCTGCCTTGCCTCACCCCGCCCTGCCTTGCCTCACCCGTGCCTGCACCGCCTCGCCCTGCCTTGCCACGCCCCGCCCCTGCCTTGCCTCACCCCCCCCTTGCCTCACCCGCCCTGCCTTGCCTCACCCCGCCCTGCCTTGCCTCACCCCCTGCCTGCCTCCCGCCCTGCCTGCCACCCCGCCCTGCCTTGCCTCACCCGCCTGCCTTGCCTCACCCCGCCCTGCCTTGCCTGCCTCACCCCGCCCTGCCTGCCCTGCCCTCCACCCACCGCCCTGCCTTGCCTCACCCCGCCCTGCCTTGCCTCACCCGCCCTGCCTGCCTTCCCTGCCCGCCCCGCCCTGCCCTGCCACCCCACCCTGCCTTGCCTCACCCCGCCCTGCCTTGCCTCACCCCGCCCTGCCTTGCCTCACCCCGCCCTGCGTTTCTTCACCCCGTCCTGCCTTGCTCACCCCGCCCTGCCTTGCCTCACCTCGCCCTGCCTTGCCTCACCCCGCCCTGCCTTGCCTCACCCTGTCCTGCCTTGCCTCACCCCGCCCTGCCTTGCCTCACCCGCCCTGCCTTGCCTCACCCCGCCCTGCCTTGCCTCACCCCGCCCTGCCTCGCCCTGCCCTTCCACGCCACCGCCCTGCCACACCCCGGCCCTGCCTCGCCCTACCCTGCTTCACCCTGCCCTGTCATGCCCCCGCCCTGCCATGCCCCTGCCCTGCCACGTCCCCGCCCTGTCACGCCCCCGCCCTGCCTCGCCCCGCCCTACCCTGCCATGAACCTCCCTGCCTCGACCTACCCCGCCTCACACCGACCTATCCTGCCCCACTCTGCCCCTCACCGAGCCTCCCTGACGCACACAGAACCACCCTACTCGGCACCCTGACCCGTACCGGGATTAATTAAGATAAGATTTTCGGATTTTTAACCCCGGAGGGTTAGCCACCCAGGATAATCCAAGAAAGTCAGTGCGTCATCGAGGACTGTCTGTCTTATTTCCATTGTGGTTCTTCAATCTTGTTCCCCAGGATGCGACCCACACCAGTCGACTAACACTGAGATACCTATTTGCTTGCTAGGTGAACAGGACAACAGGTGTTATAAAACCATACCCAATGTTTCCACCCTTGCCGGGGATTGAACTATATACACCCAGCGTGTGAAGCGAAAGCGTTATCTACCAGGCCACGGGCCACCTTGTGGGGTCGGGATGAGACCCGTTATAAAGGTGTTTACTGGGTCGCAGTTGGCGACCATGCTAATTTTCTTAAGTTCATGTATGTGACGTGTTTTAGATGCCATTATTGTGGACCCAGTGGTGCAGTGGTCAGCCTGGATGACTCTAGCACTCCCTTAACCAACACACACACACACACACAAATATATTGAACTCTTCAGCTAAAGATTTTTCACAAGTCTCTGTGCGTCATCAGGATCTATGGTATTGTTGCAAAAGTAGCAACAGGTGGAATGAGGTGCGTGTGTGTGTGAATATTGTGATTGTTGATGCTGACATGTTGAAAAACGGCTGAATTATCTTGTGTGTAACATATTGCCCTCTGGTGTTCAGTGATCCTCATAGATAGTGTTCACCCTGTCTGTCCGATGTATGCTTTGTTGCAGTCTTTACACGGTAACTGGTAGACTCCTGGTTCGTCGTGTGTAGGTGAATTTTTCTCTTTCTTGTAAAAGAGATTCCCCAGTTTGTTAGGATAGAAAGTGACTGTGTTGGTCACTTTGTTGAGACAGTTTATTGTACCTTGGTGGCAGGGAACCATGAGTTATGTACCTTGGTGGCAGGGAACCATGAGTTATGTACCTTGGTGGCAGGGAACCATGAGTTATGTACCTTGGTGGCAGTGAACCATGAGTTATGTACCTTGGTGGTAGGGAATCATGAGTTATGTACCTTGGTGGCAGGGAACCATGAGTTATGTACCTTGGTGGTAGGGAACCATGAGTTATGTACCTTTGTGGCAGGTAACCATGAGTTATGTACTTGGTGGCAGGTAACCATGAGTTATGTACCTTGGTGGCAGGTAACCATGAGTTATGTACCTTGGCAGGAAACCATGAGTTATGTACCTTTGTGGCAGGTAACCATGAGTTATGTACCTTGGTGGTAGGGAACCATGAGTTATGTACCTTGGTGGTAGGGAACCATGAGTTATGTACCTTGGTGGTAGGGAACCATGAGTTATGTACCTTGGTGGCAGGGAACCATGAGTTATGTACCTTGGTGGTAGGGAACCATGAGTTATGTACCTTGGTGGTAGGGAACCATGAGTTATGTACCTTGGTGGTAGGGAACCATGAGTTATGTACCTTGGTGGTAGGGAACCATGAGTTATGTACCTTGGTGGCAGTGAACCATGAGTTATGTACCTTGGTGGTAGGGAATCATGAGTTATGTACCT
The DNA here is from genome assembly GCA_009830355.1 of Cherax destructor. Taxonomy (NCBI): domain Eukaryota; kingdom Metazoa; phylum Arthropoda; class Malacostraca; order Decapoda; family Parastacidae; genus Cherax; species Cherax destructor. The sequence goes on from WNWK01002754.1 coordinate 159,539, forward strand.
TGGTGGCAGGGAACCATGAGTTATGTACCTTGGTGGTAGGGAACCATGAGTTATGTACCTTTGTGGCAGGTAACCATGAGTTATGTACCTTGGTGGCAGGTAACCATGAGTTATGTACCTTGGTGGCAGGTAACCATGAGTTATGTACCTTGGCAGGAAACCATGAGTTATGTACCTTGGTGGTAGGGAACCATGAGTTATGTACCTTGGTGGCAGGGAACCATGAGTTATGTACCTTGGTGGTAGGGAACCATGAGTTATGTACCTTGGTGGCAGGGAACCATGAGTTATGTACCTTGGTGGCAGTGAACCATGAGTTATGTACCTTGGTGGCAGGGAACCATGAGTTATGTACCTTGGTGGCAGGTAACCATGAGTTATGTACCTTGGTGGCAGGTAACCATGAGTTATGTACCTTGGTGGTAGTGAACAATGAGTTATGTACCTTCGTGGCAGGTAACCATGAGTTATGTACCTTGGTGGCAGTGAACCATGAGTTATGTACCTTGGTGGCAGGGAACCATGAGTTATGTACCTTTGTGGCAGGTAACCATGAGTTATGTACCTTGGTGGCAGTGAACAATGAGTTATGTACCTTGGTGGCAGGTAACCATGAGTTATGTACCTTGGTGGTAGGGAACCATGAGTTATGTACCTTGGTGGCAGTGAACCATAAGTTATGTACCTTGGTGGTAGGGAACCATGAGTTATGTACCTTGGTGGTAGGGAACCATGAGTTATGTACCTTGGTGGCAGGTAACAATGAGTTATGTACCTTAGTGGCAGGTAACCATGAGTTATGTACCTTGGTGGTAAGTAACCATGAGTTATGTACCTTGGTGGCAGGTAAATGAGTTATGTACCTTGGTGGCAGGGAACCATGAGTTATGTACCTTGGTGGTAGGGAACCATGAGTTATGTACCTTGGTGGTAGGGAACCATGAGTTATGTCCCTTGGTGGTAGGGAACTATGAGTTATGTACCTTGGTGGCAGTGAACCATGAGTTATGTACCTTGGTGGTAGGGAACCATGAGTTATGTACCTTGGTGGCAGGTAACCATGAGTTATGTACCTTGGTGGTAGGGAACCATGAGTTATGTACCTTGGTGGTAGGGAACCATGAGTTATGTACCTTGGTGGCAGGTAACCATGAGTTATGTACCTTGGTGGCAGGTAACCATGAGTTATGTACCTTGGTGGTAGGGAACCATGAGTTATGTACCTTGGTGGTAGGGAACCATGAGTTATGTACCTTGGTGGCAGTGAACCATGAGTTATGTACCTTGGTGGCAGGGAACCATGAGTTATGTACCTTGGTGGCAGGGAACCATGAGTTATGTACCTTGGTGGTAGGGAACCATGAGTTATGTACCTTGGTGGCAGGGAACAATGAGTTATGTACCTTGGTGGCAGGGAACCATGACATATTTCACACTGCAGCTACAAACAGAATAATAGAATCTGCTTTCATATCAGAGGGACAATAGAAAACCAGACGCCATTTCAGAATTCGCCCTCAGGAAGTACATACCAAGAACGGGAGTCACAGGACAAAGACACTTCCTATCCAAATTTCTAGCTCCTCTTCAGGACCTGTCTTCTCACTCCCTCCTAGACCCGTCCTCCTACGTGCGCACCTGACACTCACTACTCTCCAGCATGGTGACAGGTCCAACTTTTTCCAATAAATTCATGTTTTTCTTTCACTTGTGTATCAGCTGAAGAGGATCCCAGAAAGAGGTCGAAATACACAGAGCAATCAACCTCCTGTGTTCATGTTGATTATTACTGAGCATTGACAAGTATTCATGACATTTTAGTAAGTATATATATATATATATATATATATATATATATATATATATATATATATATATATATATATATATATATATATATATATATATAGTATATACCGGTGCATATACATTCACACACAAGTTATCATGAACACATATATCTGGACTGGAAATATAGATATTAAGAAAAAGTTAACTATAACAGCAGACCATTGTTAAAGTTAACAAAGAATGAAAAATTAATAACAGACATACTTAAGATGTATAACTGACATTAATGTAGAGTCAGTCATGTTCCAGATGGTGATAATGTCCAAGTTGACAGTGATTCTTGCAAGGTAGAGGGTTTGTTTGTCGAGCTATCATTACATGTTGTGCGGGATAATAAGATCCATTTCTTCCTTGCTAACACTTCCGGTCACAGTATTCCCCTCAGAGAGAACACCACCATTGTTGACCTTGTTCACTATCCTGACCCATTTCATGTAGAGGATGAGTTGTCACCTGATCAGTGGGTCGGTGCTATTTCAACCGGGAAGAGTCCATCCACTCCACCAGTAGAGAAAGGCTTAGCTCCCACTGACTTCCCAGACGAGGTCAAGCGTTTGTTGCATCTGTTGAACATACGTCGTAGAGACATTGCCTTACTGTCTACATTTTCGAGCAAAATGTAGACAGTAAGCCTACAAGGCTAGTTTCCAAAGTTTCCACCAGAGGGCAGGTCTCTAGGAAGGCATACCCAGACCTGCCTCACTCTCACTTGCCGCCAACTCATCCTAGAGTCAACAGCTTCAACTCCTCTCTCCCTCGTGGCCATGACCCTCTGGGTCACCCCAGGTCACACACACTGCCTGTGTAACACGAACCAAAAAGTAAGAAGTCTCCGAAGAGCCTTATCATTCATCCCACCGTTAAATCTTTCGACGATAATACTAGCCAGGGAGCTTGTCTATAAAGTAACTGGGTTTGTCTAAGTATACTACACAAGTACACAGTAACACTACTGACAACTGAAGGTGAGTGTAGAGTCAGTGAAGGTGAGTGTAGAGAGGAGGCAGGTGTTGAATATCAAGATATTATCTCCCTGAGTCAGTCAGAGCTTCTTCCGGGTTACCATGGTCTCAAAGGTCAAGAACAAGGTTCCTGGAGATGCCAAGGGCAAGGTCAAGAAAAGTCACCGGGTGGGTCATCAGTGATGCAATGTGACCCACTCTCTCTCTCTCTCGTGCTCTCTCCCCTCTCTCTCTATTGCTTCCACCCTACCATCACCACTACTACTACCACTAGCACTACTACCACCACTACCACCACCACCACTATCACTACCACCACCACCACTACCACCAGTACCACAACCACCACCACTACACCACCACCACCACCACTCTCTACCACAACCACCACCACTCTCTACCACAACCTTCACCTTGACCAGCCTCGCCTGTCTTGCGTGTTCACTGGGCAGTCTCTAATATAATGGAAATTCCTGTTTCCTTACTGGGTGTGTTGTATGTGAGAGTTCGTTCTTGTGATAGACGGTTGGTTCGGGGTTGACTCTCTGGTGCCAGTGGTGGTTCTGGAGTGGTTCTGTTGAAGCACTGGTGACTCTAGCCTGGTTCTGTATTGACAGTGTGGGTTCTAGCTGTGATCTGTGCTAATTTCAGTGGTTCTAGTGCGAGCCTAACTGATTCTGATAATCTCATACGAGTTCTAATAGCTTTTATACATGTTCAACTTGTTATATACTATTTCTAATAGTACTATTCTAATTATGATGATTCCAGCCTGGTTCTATACTAATTCTGATGGTTCTACACGTTCTGATCACAGGGTATATAATCAAGTATTAACAACAAGAAGTTACCGCACACACTGCCAGGTGGTAGTGTGAGGGGGTACAACAAGGCCACATCAGCTGTACCAACAGTACCCCGGTGCTGGGTTGTTCAGTAATCCAGATGAAGGTCTTATTGTCATTAAAGATGCAGTCTTCTGATAACAAGAATTATGACAGTGATTCCTGAGGGCCAAGTGAAGTCTCATTACCCTTAGTCATCACCTCACATATCGTTACATATGAATTATTATTATTATTATTATTATTATTATTATTATTGCTGGTGTTGTTGTTGTCGTCGTTGAAATTATTAAATAAATAGTGAAGTTGGGGTTAGTGCGGGGTGCAAAATTAATGTCAGAGTTGTTGCAATAGGTTAGGTTCTGTTAAGAAACTGACGGGAGAGTCTGCGTTGAAGGTGGGACCTAAGCGAGGTGAGTTAGTGTGGCCTTGTCAGACCTCTTGCAGATGTGGAAAGTAAACTCTGCGAGCTCACTGATTGGACAATCTGTTAAGATACGGTGCATCAGTAGCTAGACCAGGCAGTGTTCCCATCTAAGGTTGTGGGCGTCTCCATGAGGCATTCGTGGGTGTCCGCTTAGTAATGGTGGGGACGTGTTTCTCTTCGACCCACAGTGATGGAAGACTTCAAGTGCACCTTGATAGAGAACAATTTGTTGTGCTGTAATTCGAACCAACATTTTTGGCAGCGACCTCAGAGATGTTTAGAGAGTACAGGAAAATAGAGAAAGGGACTCCCTGTGGGAGACTTGGTGGGTCTTGAAGAGCTGACCAAATGTCTGAGTATGAGCGTCGTTGCCCAAAATATCAGCCATAAAAGAAAACTTATTTGTGCTTGCTAGAGGTGTGATATGACCATTGTTGCATATGCAGTACAATGGTGACAGGTGAATCAGAAAAAACACCAGGAGGGACACACCTTCAATAACCTGCCTCGATCTTAGGCAACCTCTGGTAGAACTTCAACTATGAGAGGTACTGCCAGACGGCCATCTGACCCCCTGGATGGTCACATGACAAGCTCTAAGATGATCGGCCATCTGACCCCATGGATGGTCACATGACAACCTCTAAGATGATCGGCCTTCTGACCCCCTGGATGGTCACATGACAAGCTCTAAGATGATCCAGTTTCCATCGCGCGGAGTGACAACCAACACAAGTTACGTTAGAACACATTTAGTGGTGACCTCTTGCTACCTAGGAGCTGAATTTCACAAATGGGGAAATATCCCCGTTAATGAGGCCGGAAGGAGATCGTGGGTAAGGGAGTATTCAGACTCAGCCCGAGGAAGGGACGATGAGGTCCAATTCCTGGGATCAAGAGCCACCTTACCATGACAAGGGCCCTTCCTTGAAGCAGTGACATGTCTTGTGCTTCATCAATAAGGATCCAACTGGAGCACTACCCACAATAGTGAAGAAAATACACAGGTTGCAGAAGCAACTTATTGACTCAACGTTTCGCTCTGCACTGAGCGAAATGTTGCCCCATTAACAGGAGGTGCCTGGTGCTTAGACTCAGTAGTAACGTAACACAGGAGGTGCCTGGTGCCTAGACTCAGTAGTGACGTAACACAGGAGGTGCCTGGTGCCTAGACTCAGTAGTAACGTAACACAGGAGGTGCATGGTGCCTAGACTCAGTATGTCTTTTAAGAACATAAGAACATAAGAAAGGAGGAACACTGCAACAGGCCTACTGGCCCATACTTGGCAGGTCCATATCAAAACCAACCCACCAATAAAAATATTTGTGCAACCCATCGCCATCCAAGCAAGAAGCCCCGACAACACACCTCCCCCCCTCCAACAACTGTGCAAGTCCCGTTCAGCACCAACCCCTCTCACTCACAACCCCTCTCACTCACAAGAACACAAAAAAGAACACTGCATCAAGCCAACTGATCCACACTAGGCAAAACCCAAAACCAATCCCACAAACAAAAACTCCTACCCAACCCACCTACTCCATCCATGGAATATGCTTTGATATTCAGGGCACTACGGATATACGTGTTATACCAATAACCGATAGCGCATTATAATGTAATTTACTACTGTTATTTCTTTTGTTTTATGTACCAAATTGTGGGTGGCGAGGCCCTCCTCCCAGGGTGGCATCTCCTCCCAGGGTGGCGAGGGTCCTCCCTCCCCCAGGGTGGCGTCCTTCCCAGGGGGAGGTCCTCCTCCGAGGGTGCAGGCCTCCCTCCCCGGTGGCAGGGTCCTCCCTCCCCGCATGGTGCGAGGTCCTCCTCCCGCAGGGTGGCTAGGTCTCCCTCCCCAGGGTGCGAGGGTCTCTCCGCAGGGTGGCGAGGTCCTCCCTCCCGCAGGGTGGCTAGGGTCCTCCTCCCCAGGGTGGCGAGGGTCCTCCCTCCCGCAGGTGGCGAGGGTCCTACCTCCCCCAGGGTGGCGAGGGTCCTCCCTCCCCGCAGGGTGGCGAGGGTCCTCCCTCCCCGCAGGGTGGCGAGGGTCCTCCCTCCCCGCAGGGTGGCGAGGGTCCTCCCTTCCCGCAGGGTGGCGAGGGTCCTCCCTTCCCGCAGGGTGGCGAACTGTGGCTGAACTGAGGCTGGCTAGGATGACAGGTCTGGACTTCCCCCGTGAGAATAAACGTTTATGGTAGAAATTTGTATTGTGTTACTCGTTGACTCTCTCTTCTCCATCCTACGTAAGGTTACAGGTCTTATTCGTTACGACGCCATTACACACCCACGGGGTTTCCTTCCCTCACTGTGAGTTGTGGGTTTTAAGCTGTGGACTCTTACATGACTACTTCACACTTAAGTGGTAGATTCCAACACATTCTAACACAGCTCTCTCGATCACTGCTGTGCTGATGCAGCCTTCACTAACAATACAACATTAGTAATTCACTGGTAGAACCTTGAGAGGTGCAGTTCATCTAGTGAAACTCTGACTTGTTAGGAGGGTTCTTCTATCCTCGCAGCCCTCCGTTGACAGTAACAACCAGGCTGTTACTGTCAACTGCCCGCAGGCCTATATAGCTGTCACAAGGAGATCTGGCATTTCTAGGAGGTAGCTAGCCTGTTTTCCACCAGAGCTCCGATTATCATCTCCGAGACAAGATCTGCTGCTGCTGCTGCTGCTGCTGTAGCTAACACCCCAGGTCTAGGAACACGTTAAGGGGGGCGCTGACCACCGGCTTCAACTCCAGGTAACCCTCACGACCACTTTTCGGGCCGTCTTGTTGCATGTAAATGGTCCAAGTCGGACCGAAACGTCGTCGTAAGCTCCTCTCAACCATGTGCGGGTTATTTGTGTATTGTTCCAGTCACGGTATTGTGCATTTTTGTTCAATCTATATGGTATATAATACCAACAAGTTGGTGAACAAGACACTGCAAAACTGAGTTATCTCCAGGTAGCTTCCGTTGCATACGTGTCTTACTGAGCTCCAGGTAACAACCACCTGGCAGCCAGTGTTCCGGAACACATGTGTGGGACACAGGTGCTGGTAGCAGAGATTACATCTGTTAGAGGTACTGAACGAGTGTCTTGATGGCATAAATGTGGCCATTCATACGCACCTCATCTGTCATTACCAGCACGTAACACAGGAGGTGCCTGGTGCCTAGACTCAGTAGCAACGTAACACAGGAGGTGCCTGGTGCCTAGAATCAGTAGCAACGTAACACAGGAGGTGCCTGGTGCCTAGACTCAGTAGCAACGTAACACAGGAGGTACCTGGTGCCTAGAATCAGTAGCAACGTAACACAGGAGGTGCCTGGTGCCTAGAATCAGTAGAAACGTAACACAGGAGGTGCCTGGTGCCTAGAATCAGTAGCAACGTAACACAGGAGGTGCCTGGTGCCTAGAATCAGTAGTAACGTAACACAGGAGGTGCCTGGTGCCTAGAATCAGTAGAAACGTAACACAGGAGGTGCCTGGTGCCTAGAATCAGTAGCAACGTAACACAGGAGGTGCCTGGTGCCTAGAATCAGTAGTAACGTAACACAGGAGGTGCTTGGTGCCTAGACTCAGTAGTAACGTAACACAGGAGGTGCCTGGTGCTTAGACTCAGTAGTAACGTAACACAGGAGGTGCCTGGTGCCTAGACTCAGTAGTGACGTAACACAGGAGGTGCCTGGTGCCTAGACTCAGTAGTAACGTAACACAGGAGGTGCATGGTGCCTAGACTCAGTAGCAACGTAACACAGGAGGTGCCTGGTGCCTAGACTCAGTAGCAACGTAACACAGGAGGTGCCTGGTGCCTAGACTCAGTAGTGACGTAACAGGAGTGCCAGGTGCTAGACTCAGTAGACGTAACACAGGAGGTGCCTGGTGCCTAGACTCAGTAGTAACGTAACACAGGAGGTGCCTGGTGCCTAGACTCAGTAGTAACGTAACACAGGAGGTGCCTGGTGCCTAGACTCAGTAGTAACGTAACACAGGAGGTGCCTGGTGCCTAGACTCAGTAGTAACGTAACACAGGAGGTGCCTGGTGCCTAGACTCAGTAGTAACCTAACACAGGAGGTGCCTGGTGCCTAGAATCAGTAGTAACCTAACACAGGAGGTGCCTGGTGCCTAGACTCAGTAGTAACGTAACACAGGAGGTGCCTGGTGCCTAGACTCAGTAGCAACGTAACACAGGAGGTGCCTGTGGTGCCTAGACTCAGTAGTGACGTAACACAGGAGGTGCCTGGTGCCTAGACTCAGTAGTAACGTAACACAGGAGGTGCCTGGTGCCTAGACTCAGTAGTAACGTAACACAGGAGGTGCCTGGTGCCTAGATTTAGTAGTAACGTAACACAGGAGGTGCCTGGTGCCTAGACGCAGTAGTAACGTAACACAGGAGGTGCCTGGTGCCTAGACTTAGTAGTAACGTAACACAGCAGGTGCCTGGTACCTAGACTTAGTAGTAACGTAACACAGGAGGTGCCTGGTGCCTAGACTCAGTAGTGACGTAACACAGGAGGTGCCTGGTGCCTAGACTCAGTAGTAATGTAACACAGGAGGTGCCTGGTGCCTAGACTCAGAAGTGACGTAACACAGGAGGTGCCTGGTGCCTAGACTCAGTAGTAACGTAACACAGGAGGTGCCTGGTGCCTCGACTCAGTAGTAACGTAACACAGGAGGTGCCTGGTGCCTATACTCAGTAGTAACGTAACACAGGAGGTGCCTGGTGCCTAGACTTAGTAGTAACGTAACACAGGAGGTGCCTGGTGCCTAGACTCAGTAGTGACGTAACACAGGAGGTGCCTGGTGCCTAGACTCAGTAGTAACGTAACACAGGAGGTGCCTGGTGCCTAGACTCAGTAGTAACGTAACACAGGAGGTGCCTGGTGCCTAGACTCAGAAGTGACGTAAGTCAGTCATCAAGGGCACCAGCAACAAAGAACAAGAGATGAAGTAACCAAGACGACTCATAGCCTTACAAACACCAACAGTCTGATTAGTCAGAAACTGGAGGATCCACACTGTTAAAAACCTCTTAGGGTGATCTGGAAGTACTTCTACAGTGAGGGTTGCCAGGAAGCACTTCTACAGTGAGGGTGGCCAGGAAGTACTTCTACAGTGAGGGTGACCAGGAAGTACTTCTACAGTGAGGGTGGCCAGGAAGTACTTCTACAGTGAGGGTGGCCAGGAAGTACTTCTACAGTGAGGGTGGCCAGGAAGTACTTCTACAGTGAGGGTGGCCGGGAAGTACTTCTACAGTAAGGGTGGCCGGGAAGTACTTCTACAGTGAGGGTGGCCGTGAAGTACTTCTACAGTGAGGGTGGCCGGGAAGTACTTCTACAGTGAGGGTGGCCAGGAAGTACTTCTACAGTGAGGGTGGCCGGGAAGTACTTCTACAGTGAGGGTGGCCGGAAGTATTTCTACAGTGAGGGTGGCCGGGAAGTACTTCTACAGTGAGGGTGGCCAGGAAGTACTTCTACAGTGAGAGTGGCCGGGAAGTACTTCTACAGTGAGGTGGCAGGGAAGTACTTCTAGAGTGAGGGTTGCCAGGAAGCACTTCTACAGTGAGGGTGGCCAGGAAGCACTTCTACAGTGAAGGGGGCCGGGAAGTACTTCTACAGTGAGGGTGGCCAGGAAGCACTTCTACAGTGAGGGTAGCCAGGAAGCACTTCTACAGTATGAGGGTGGCCAGGAAGTACTTCTACAGTATGAGGGTGGCCAGGAAGTACTTATACAGTATGAGGATGGCCAGGAAGTACTTCTACAGTGTGAGGGTGGCCGGAAGTAATCTCAGTATGATGGCAGCTTCATGAAGGTGGGCAGGAAGTACTTCTACAGTATGAGGGTTTCCAGGTAGTACTTCTACAGTGTGAGGGTGGCCGGGAAGTACTTCTACAGTATGAGGGTGGCCGGGAAGTACTTCTACAGTATGAGGATGGCCGGGAAGTACTTCTACAGTATGAGGGTTCCCAGGAAGTACTTCTACAATATGAAGGTGGCCAGGAAGTACTTCTACAATATGAAGGTGGTCAGGAAGTACTTCTACAGTATGAGGGTTTCCAGGTAGTACTTCTACAGTGTGAGGGTGGCCGGGAAGTAATTCTACAGATGAGGGTGGTCAGGAAGTACTTCTACAGTGTGAGGGTGGCCAGGAAGTACTTCTACAGTATGAGGGTGTTCAGGAAGTACTTCTACAGTATGAGGGTGTTCAGGAAGTACTTCTACAGTATGAGGGTGGTCAGGAAGTACTTCTACAGTGTGAGGGTGGCCATGAAGTACTTCTACAGTGTGAGGGTGGCCATGAAGTACTTCTACAGTGTGAGGGTGGTCAGGAAGTACTTCTACAGTATGAGGGTGGCCAGGAAGTACTTCTACAGTATGAGGGTGT
>WNWK01002754.1:175000-196044 GCA_009830355.1 Cherax destructor
CCACACAATCAAACGAAAGGGAATGTAAGTGACCTAGGAGTAACCATGTCCGACGGTCTTAGGTTAAGTAGTACAATAAGGTCACTATCACAACAACAGAAGATGAATTGGATAACAAGAACCATCAAAACAAAGCTGCCAATCCAGTGATGATACTCTTCAAGGCATTTGTATTCTCTACACTGGAATTTTGTTGTACATTAAATACCCCTTATAAACCAAGCAATTTTTCTTACTGCCTGTATCAATTCAAACCCTTTAAAAATTAGGAATGCCTGTTTACAAGAGGGAATTTGACAAGTCTCTCCACGTAGCTCTTGATCAGCAGGGCTGTGCTTCCTACCTTTGTGTACATCGAGCACCAACAGCCTGCCAGCAAGATCAGATCGTCAAGCAGTAAGCCTGGTCTCAGACCCTGCCTCAGGAGCGATGATCCAGGATCCCTCAACGAGTAAAGCATCCAGTTGTCATGGAAATAAGTGTATTTGGCCAGCACAATGAGCACCACTCAGATGTGTTGATCAGGTTCTTCAACTGGAGTAGATGGAAATACAAATACTGCATCAGTGCTGCTGGGATGGAGCCTTGACCCTCCAGAAGGTGAAGTTGGCTAATGTTCGTTCTCAAGGACTATTTGTACTTGTGTGTGCTCGTGTTTAAGAGCTGATATTATTGTTCCGCTGCAGCGAGTACTTAAGGTGAGTAAACATGTGTAGCGATTGTTCTGTAAGTTTAGACGCTGCCTAAGTTCTCATCCAAGGATTTGTTATTTCTCCAAGTTAGACTTGATTATTATTATTATTATTGTTTATTGAATATTATTTATGAGGGGCGTTAAACCCGCGTGGGCTATTCAACGCAAAGAGTAGAGAAGCTAGACTCTCAGTCATTTAATCGCGAGACAAACACACAATTTAACTGTACTTGTGTTAACGAAAACTGTGTAGAATACAAACAGTAACACAGTTTCAGTATTCAATACAGTCTTCAGTTATGCTTTTATAATAAAAAACTGGCACGGAAAAGTTTTACCAGGTATAACTTATCAAGATATCCAGAGAACATCTGAAACTGAACCACAGTGAAGATTGCTGGCCAGAATAAAGGTGCGTGATATAGAGGACACAACCTTGAAGCCTTGATTAAGGACTGAGACAACAAGGACAGTTGTGTTGGAGACGTCTGAGCTTTGCTTACACCTCTGCAACGCAATTGTCATCAAAGGTTTGTTAGTTATACCATGAATTAAGGAAAGATCCTGGACTTCACCTTACGAAACAAAGCAAATGCGATAGTAATTATGGACAAGGTAGATTTTAGTGGAAAAATGAACATGTTATTAGAAGACGGGGGAACTTACGTGCCTTTTAATGATCTTGAAATGAAACTAAAACCTAAAAAAAAAAAAATAAGGATTACACAACATTTGGAGACAATACCTGGTCCAGCGCTGAGGTCATAACAAGTGATGCAGATGGACTGACCTGGTGGTAAAAAACATTTAAGATGAACTTCAACATTCACAAGTTTTAAGTAATGTATTTTAGATAAAACAGTTTCAAACATGAGGATAAAATTTTTGAAAACAAGCAGGAACTTGGAAGATTCATAAGCAAAGTTTATATGCGATGAGTAAAGCCAAGAGAATGCTAGGCTTCGTAGCTAGAATATAAATCACCATAGGCATTACTGACTATAAAGCACCTGCCAGACCGCATCTTTAATATGCTCTTCAGTTTTTCCACAAATTTCATAAATGATTAAGAAAGACAGGTGAAGGTGCAGTGAAGGGAACTAGGCTGTACCATCACTAAGACTGGTGAAGGTGCAGTGAAGGGAACTAGGCTGTACCATCACTAAGACTGGTGAAGGTGCAGTGAAGGGAACTAGGCTGTACCATCACTAAGACTGGTGAAGGGGCAGTGAAGGGAACTAGGCTGTACCATCACTAAGACTGGTGAAGGTGCAGTGAAGGGAACTAGGCTGTACCATCACTAAGACTGGTGAAGGTGCAGTGAAGGGAACTAGGCTGTACCATCACTAAGACTGGTGAAGGTGCAGTGAAGGGAACTAGGCTGTACCATCACTAAGACTGGTGAAGGTGCAGTGAAGGGAACTAGGCTGTACCATCACTAAGACTGGTGAAGGTGCAGTGAAGGGAACTAGGCTGTACCATCACTAAGACTGGTGAAGGTGCAGTGAAGGGAACTAGGCTGTACCATCACTAAGACTGGTGAAGGTGCAGTGAAGGGAACTAGGCTGTACCATCACTAAGACTGGTGAAGGTGCAGTGAAGGAACTAGGCTGTACCATCACTAAGACTGGTGAAGGTGCAGTGAAGGGAACTAGGCTGTACCATCACTAAGACTGGTGAAGGTGCAGTGAAGGAACTAGGCTGTACCATCACTAAGACTGGTGAAGGTGCAGTGAAGGGAACTAGGCTGTACCATCACTAAGACTGGTGAAGGTGCAGTGAAGGGAACTAGGCTGTACCATCACTAAGACTGGTGAAGGTGCAGTGAAGGGAACTAGGCTGTACCATCACTAAGACTGGTGAAGGCAACTAGGCTGTACCATCACTAGGCTGTACCATCACTAGGCTGTACCATCACTAGGCTGTACCATCACTAGGCTGTACCATCACTAGGCTGTACCATCACTAGGCTGTACCATCACTAGGCTGTACCATCACTAGGCTGTACCATCACTAGGCTGTACCATCACTAGGCTGTACCATCAATTGGCTGTACCATCACTAGACTGTACCATCACTAGGCTGTACCATCACTAGGCTGTACCATCACTAGACTGTACCATCACTAGGCTGTACCATCACTATGCTGTACCATCACTAGACTGTACCATCACTAGGCTGTACCATCAATAGGCTGTACCATCACTAGACTGTACCATCACAAGGCTGTACCATCACTAGGCTGTACCATCACTAGACTGTACCATCACTAGGCTGTACCATCACTAGGCTGTACCATCACTAGACTGTACCATCAATAGGCTGTACCATCAATAGGCTGTACCATCACTAGGCTGTACCATCACAAGACTGTACCATCACTAGGCTGTACCATCACTAGACTGTACCATCACTAGGCTGTACCATCACTAGGCTGTACCATCACTAGACTGTACCATCACTAGACTGTACCGTCACTAGGCTGTACCATCAATAGGCTGTACCATCACTAGACTGTACCATCACTAGACTGTACCATCACTAGACTGTACCATCACTAGACTGTACCATCAATAGGCTGTACCATCACTAGACTGTACCATCACTAGGCTGTACCATCACTAGGCTGTACCATCACTAGACTGTACCATCACTAGACTGTGCCATCACTAGGCTGTACCATCAATAGGCTTTACCACCACTAAAAAACAAACCTTATGACCTGATCTCTCTCAGGTCATAAGCTCAAACTACGAGATCTCATTAACATCTTTAGCATAGTGAGCGAATTTTATACACTCACATATTTAAGTACACTCAGTGTAAGTACACTCACATATTTAAGTACACTCACAGTGTAAGTGCAAAAAACGAGACATTAAATCACCAGGTGGATAAGCACCTTTATATATATATATATATATATATATATATATATATATATATATATGTATATATCTTGGAGTTAACTAGCAGAGTCTGGAACGCTATAGACCAAGATGTGTATATCTCGGTGTATATACGAGGAAAGGTTACTTCATTCCCTGTTTTAGGGATTAAGGTATTCACTTCTGATAGTCTAATTTTCAACAATATCGGCGCTAATGACCTAGTTGTCGAAGCAACTTGAAAAGACATTGGCAGTGAGTGGCCCTGAGCATGACGATGGTGATCGTAGTAACAACCCTCACAACAAACGTAATTTAACTCGCACCAGTCCTATGAATGGTCTGGGTACGTGTCTCTATAAGTCATGAATTAATTACACATTCCCTCCCCCCAGTCCCACTACGAGCGTGGAGACAACCTCCTGCTATACCAGCCTTGTGTCAACTACCAGTGTCTACTCTATACAGTACCTCAGCTGTTCCTTCTTAATCGATAATAGCCTCGATATTTACCTTGGAAGGGGAGTCTCTGCTGTCAGCCTTACCCATGTACACACACACACACACACACACACACACACACACACACACAATGGCTTTAAAAACAACAAAGGCAAACATTTTGTTTTATCACAGTTCAGAAAAGCCGGGTCTCCACAAACTCCGTTATTCAGAATGAGAGATCAAAAAAAGGTGACCTCGATACCTGGTGTAGTGCGGTAGTAGCGGCAGAGCCAGCAGCGGCGGTAGCGGCAGCGCAGCAGCGGCGGTAGCGGCAGCGGCAGCAGCGGCGGTAGCGGCAGCGGCAGCAGCGACGGTAGCGGCAGCGCCAGCAGCGGCGGTAGCGGCAGCGGCAGCAGCGGCGTTAGCGGCAGCGCCAGCAGCGGCGGTAGCGGCAGCGCCAGCAGCGGCGGTAGCGGCAGCGACAGTAGCGGCGGTAGCGGCAGCGCCAGCAGCGGCGGCGGTAGCATCAGCAGCAGCAGGAGGCTGTACGTCTCAAGTGACGTACAGTGTCGTACGCGGAAGTAACCGTCCATTTCTGCTTCACAGAAACTCTAACTACAAAGTGAACGATAGTTGCTGGACGTCCTCTGTATAACCAGGGTTTGCCACGTACAGTATTAAATATCATCTTTCACATCGCAAATACTTTCCCTTTTGTTTTGGGTGGAGTAATATGTTCATGTATGAACACTTAAAAATGACTTCCTTAGATTTTGTCAAAGGGCGGGTCAGAAGAGAGAGGATGGGGGAGGGGGGATGGTCTTTTATTTATGGTGTCGTTTGCACCAGAAAAGAGTGAAGAGGTAATGCATGTGAATTTTTATTCATGTTATCATCAATGATATGTAATGATTGATTACATATGTACGTTGAGTGGTGTCAAGTTACATTACTATGTTCGGGTTGCTCTTGTGTAGTGTGCTGAAGGGATGGGTATGATATTTTTCTGTGTACCCATGTATGTGTTTATTTATTATTGGTGGGGTGTTGAGTTTCAATATATGTTCAATTTTGTTTTGTCATGATTTTGGAATGCTTACTATATATATGTATTGTATATACTGTTTTAAATAAAATATAAAAAAAAAATATCATCCAATTTTGGTACAAACTATGTATCGTGTGGAAATAAAGAATTTGAATTTCAGACATTTTGCCTTCATTTCCTGGTTTTATTTCAAGGTGACTTAAGGTCAAAAATAAGCAACTCTCTCCCCACAACCTCAAGTTACACAATACGTGACGTGGCTGGTCTCCACACTGGACAACTCACAATAACTTACCAATTAAAACTTTCTGAAGTGATTTTGTAGTTATGATCTGTCACCAAAACTCACAGTGAACAACCCAGGTCAAACTTGGAAACGTCGGAAGAGGAAGGCAGTTGTTCATGTGTTTCTACAGAACATACACGGTACCGGTGGTAACATTGTCTCCCTACAGAACATACACGGTACGGGTGGTAACTTTGGGACGTGTTTCCTTAAAACACCTGCTGTCCCCGCTCACCCATTAGTTAAATAGGTACCTGGGTGTTAGTGGACTGGTGTAGGTCGCATCCTGGGACAAAATTGACCTAATTTGCGGGAAATGCTCTGCCTAACAAGGGGCTTTCTATATAGTAGTATGTCATTGATGTCAGCTATGGTCTGTATACCTTGTACATGTACTTGTAGAAATAAAGATTATTATTACATTACTATTTTTGGATAACACTGTATATTCCTTTCGTTCCTAGGTGGTATGGGCAGACCACTCTTGGTAGGGAGAATTTTTCTAGTATGATGTTTCGCCCAAGGCTGGACTTTCATCATGTATACAGGGATAAGCAAACACTGCTACATAAGAACATAAGAAAGGAGGAACACTGCAGCAGGCCTGTTGGCCCATACTAGGCAGGTCTTTCACAAATCCATCCCACTAACTGAACACCTGCCTATCCCACTAACAGAACACCTGCCCATCCCACTAACAGAACACCTGCCCATCCCACTAACAGAACACCTGCCCAACCCACTAACAGAACGCCTGCCCAACCCACTAACAGAACGCCTGCCCAACCCATTTTCAACGCCACCCAAGCAATAAGCTTTGGTAAATCTATTTACTCAATTTACTCATGTCCAAGTCCCTCTCACTCATGTGTTTATCCAACCTAAATTTGAAACTACCCAAGGTTTTAGCTTCAATCACCCTACTAGGCAGACTGTTACTCTCATCAACTACCCTATTTCCAAACCAATACTTTCCTATATCCTTTCTAAATCTAAACTTATAAGGTAAAGGAGCATCACGAGTCCAGCCACGGAGAAACATCTATACTTGATCTCGCAATTTCATGACCTCACATCTGACCTGTGTTTCTTCGAGCCTGACCTCATGGTCCTCGTTTATCTTATAAAGTTGTGTATTTACTTATTTCTTTGAACTTGGTGAAGCCCGCCAGCCTTGAGCGAAACGTTGTATTAAGGGGAATCTCTGCTACCAGTGTCTTTAGTAAACTTATTGGCGTTTGTCACCTCCGACCTTCTTGTTGGGGATATTATTATTATTATTATTATTATTATTATTATTATTATTATTATTATTATTATTATTATTATTATTATTATTATTATTATTATTATTATTATTATTATTAACAGAATATTCGAACGTTCTTGGCAGTGGTGACAATTATTTTCAACAGAACATTCGGAAATTTTTGGGAGGGAAGATTATTATTTTAAGTCAATTTAAGCTTTTGGTCATTTGACCAAAGCAATGGTTCCCAAGCTTCTGTGGACAGCGTATTCCTTTGCATCATCTATTACGAACCGCGTACCCCGGTGTACGGATGTGAAAAATATCTTACAGATAACATCCGAGATAAAGACATACGTACAGAGACGTCATATACTCCTAAAATTTTGGGTTATGCCACTTCGCTGAACAAGAGAATAAGTCTCGAAGGATAGAGATAATGCGAAACAGAGGTCTTTTTTATTTACACATACAGTTACTGTGAACAATTATTGGTAATTTAACAATCAAGACACTTTTAAAAAAAAAGATTAATAACTTCATAATAAGAAAGAAAGGGCATATACTTTTTTTTTCTACATAAAGATGCTAATTTTGGAGAGAAACAAACTGTAAACAGTTAATTAGGACATAAAACATTTGCACTTGTCTCAGCTGGTGGGAAAAATCAACATGAAGGCTGAGTGGTGACTCAGGCAGACCATCACCATCATGGTGTCGACGACTAGGCTGAGTTGTGACTCAGGCAGACCATCACCATCATGGTGTCGACGACTAGGCTGAGTGGTGACTCAGGCAGACCATCACCATCATGGTGTCGACGACTAGGTTGAGTGGTGACTCAGGCAGACCATCACAATCATGGTGTCGACGACTAGGCTGAGTGGTGACTCAGGCAGACCATCACCATCATGGTGTCGACGACTAGGCTGAGTGGTGACTCAGGCAGACCATCACCATCATGGTGTCGACGACTAGGTTGAGTGGTGACTCAGGCAGAGCATCACCATCATGGTGTCGACGACTAGGTTGAGTGGTGACTCAGGCAGAGCATCACCATCATGGTGTCGACGACTAGGCTGAGTGGTGACTCAGGCAGAGCATCACCATCATGGTGTCGACGACTAGGTTGAGTGGTGACTCAGGCAGAGCATCACCATCATGGTGTCGACGACTAGGCTGAGTGGTGACTCAGGCAGAGCATCACCATCATGGTGTCGACGACTAGGCTGAGTGGTGACTCAGGTAGAGCATCACCATCATGGTGTCGACGACTAGGCTGAGTGGTGACTCAGGTAGAGCATCACCATCATGGTGTCGACGACTAGGCTGAGTGGTGACTCAGGTAGAGCATCACCATCATGGTGTCGACGACTAGGCTGAGTGGTGACTCAGGCAGAGCATCACCATCATGGTGTCGACGACTAGGCTGAGTGGTGACTCAGGCAGACCATCACCATCATGGTGTCGACGACTAGGTTGAGTGGTGACTCAGGCAGAGCATCACCATCATGGTGTCGACGACTAGGCTGAGTGGTGACTTAGGTAGACCATCACCATCATGGTGTCGACGACTAGGCTGAGTGGTGACTCAGGTAGACCATCACCATCATGGTGTCGACGACTAGGCTGAGTGGTGACTCAGGCAGACATCACCATCATGGTGTCGACGACTAGGCTGAGTGGTGACTCAGGCAGACCATCACCATCATGGTGTCGACGACTAAGCTGAGTGGTGACTCAGGCAGACCATCACCATCATGGTGTCGACGACTAGGCTGAGTGGTGACTCAGGCAGAGCATCACCATCATGGTGTCGACGACTAGGCTGAGTGGTGACTCAGGCAGACCATCACCATCATGGTGTCGACGACTAGGCTGAGTGGTGACTCAGGTAGACCATCACCATCATGGTGTCGACGACTAGGCTGAGTGGTGACTCAGGTAGACCATCACCATCATGGTGTCGACGACTAGGCTGAGTGGTGACTCAGGCAGAGCATCACCATCATGGTGTCGACGACTAGGCTGAGTGGTGACTCAGGCAGAGCATCACCATCATGGTGTCGACGACTAGGCTGAGTGGTGACTCAGGCAGACCATCACCATCATGGTGTCGACGACTAGGCTGAGTGGTGACTCAGGCAGACCATCACCATCATGGTGTCGACGACTAGGCTGAGTGGTGACTCAGGCAGACCATCACCATCATGGTGTCGACGACTAGGCTGAGTGGTGACTCAGGCAGACCATCACCATCATGGTGTCGACGACTAGGCTGAGTGGTGACTCAGGCAGACCATCACCATCATGGTGTCGATGACTAGGCTGAGTGGTGACTCAGGCAGACCATCACCATCATGGTGTCGACGACTAGGCTGAGTGGTGACTCAGGCAGACCATCACCATCATGGTGTCGACGACTAGGCTGAGTGGTGACTCAGGCAGACCATCACCATCATGGTGTCGACGACTAGGCTGAGTGGTGACTCAGGCAGAGCATCACCATCATGGTGTCGACGACTAGGCTGAGTGGTGACTCAGGCAAACCATCACCATCATGGTGTCGACGACTAGGCTGAGTGGTGACTCAGGCAGAGCATCACCATCATGGTGATGCTTCGAGTGACTTTTATTAAAGTATAGCACTAAAAATACTTTCATTAAATAAAGTTGTCTCAGTATTTGGGAACTTTAAGTTTGTCTATAAATTAATGAATAAAATAACTAAATAAATACTGACAGTAATACCACAAATTATATTAACTCACAGTGTACTCCTTGAAAATACCTTAGCGTACCTCTAGTGGTATGCGTACCTCAGTTTGGGTACCACTGGACTAAGTTGGACATGTATGGTATACAATGTATTTAATTCTTCACTGGCCTAGGTCCTGCCGCTGGCTTACCAGTCCAGACCATGAACGAAGATGGCACCTCATGACACTCGTCTGCGGTACACACTGACCTGTGTCACAAGGTGAAGTGTGATCTCAAGGTTGAGGAATCTGATATAAAAGAAAGTATTGTCTGAGTGGATGTTTGCTGATGACACACTACCTCTGGGAGACTCTGAAGTGTGAGGTTGTTTGGAGGTGTGAAAGACACTACCTCTGGGAGACTCTGAAGTGTGAGGTTGTTTGGAGGTGTGAAAGACACTACCTCTGGGAGACTCTGAAGTGTGAGGTTGTTTGGAGGTATGAAAGACACTACCTCTGGGAGACTCTGAAGTGTGAGGTTGTTTGGAGGTATGAAAGACACTACCTCTGGGAGACTCTGAAGTGTGAGGTTGTTTGGAGGTATGAAAGACACACTACCTCTGGGAGACTCTGAAGTGTGAGGTTGTTTGGAGGTATGAAAGACACTACCTCTGGGAGACTCTGAAGTGTGAGGTTGTTTGGAGAGGTGGATGAAAGAAAGCACTACCTCTGGGAGACTCTGAAGTGTGAGGAGGCTTGTTTGGAGGTGATGAAAGACACTACCTCTGGGAGACTCTGAAGTGTGAGGTTGTTTGGAGGTATGAAAGACACTACCTCTGGGAGACTCTGAAGTGTGAGGTTGTTTGGAGGTATGAAAGACACTACCTCTGGGAGACTCTGAAGTGTGAGGTTGTTTGGAGGTGTGAAGGAAAGATTAAAGTGGACAAGAAATAATGTGAGGAGGGTAACTAGACATATATGAAATGCAACATTAATGAAGAGACTGGAAAGAAGGATTACAGAAGTGAATTTTTTTTTAACGTACCGACCATCTCCCACCATGGTAGGGTTACCTGAAAAAGAAGATACACTTTCACCATCATTCATTTAATCACTGCTTCGTCAGATGACCCTCCAAACTGCAATATCGCCATTCCTACTTTAGAATACAGTCACTGTACTTCCCACCTCCAAGACTCAAGTCTGGCTAACCAGTTTCCCTGAATCTCTTCGTAAATGTTACCTTGCTCATACTCTAACAGCACGTCAAGTAGTATAAACTACTTGCCTTCACTCACTCCTACCTAATGTGCATACACAAGCCTGCTGATTATTCAAGCACATAGAACTTAAAACCTTTGTTCCCTCCCTCCAACCTTTCCTGAGACACTCCTTACCTCTCCTCTCCACTACATATTTATACACTCTCCTAGTCATCCTGTTTTCCTTCACCCTCTCTAAATGTCCAAACCACAACTCCTCCTCAGCTCTCTGAATAATACTTTTGGCTACTCAACACCTTCTAATCTCCAAGCCTGAATTTTATGCATAAAATTCATATCACACATTACGCTCAAACAACATCTCTACTGCCTCGAACCTCCTTGCTGTAACATAAAACCCATGCTTTAGACCCATACAAGTGTTGGTACCGCTATACTCGGGTACATTCCATGGATCAAGTTCATTGTCTCCACATATACCTCAATGCGCCACCCACCTCTTTCCTTTGGTCAGTTCTATGGTTCACCTCATCTTTCATAAACCCATCTGCCGACAAGTCAACTCTCATATTCCTGAATACATTGACTTCCTCCCTTCAGTCTGGTACCTACTCTCTCATTACTCAGATTTTTTGTTACTCTCGCCGCCTTGCTTTACCATATGTTCAATTTTAATTTCCTTTTTATTCTTTACATACTCTCCAAATTTTTCCACCAACCTTCGCAACTTCTCTTTATGATCTCCCATAAGAACCTATTCATCGGCAAAAAGCAACTCTGATAACTCTCACTTTGTATAAAATTCGTTATCTTTTAATCCCACATTTCTCCTCAACACTCTGGCGTTCACTTCTTTTACAACTCCGCCTATAAACAACCACAACACCTCTCTTTCATGCCCTAATCTAAGTCTTACTATCCACATAAAAACCAATTTGTTCGAGACTATCAGAATAAATATATCTTCTTTCAACGCACCGGCAGTATCCCACCGAGGCAGGGTGGCCCAAAAAGAAAGTTTCTCTTTTTAAATTTAGCAATGTATACAGGAGAAGGGGTTACTAGCCCCTTGCTTCAGGCATTTTAGTCGCCTCTTACGACACACATGGCTTACGGAGGAAGAATTCTGTTCCACTTCCCCATGGAGTATATATATATATATATATATATATATATATATATATATATATTTGAGGCCCCAGGCTCATGGCTGGGACCCCAAGTTCATGGCTGGGACCCCAGGCTCATGGCTGGGACTCCCAGAACAAGTCACTCGACATATATTTTCATATTAGCTTGCCTAATATTCTATAGTGTAAGATGTTGCCAGCCAGCAGGATGGTGCAAGCAACACAATGTTCACCCGGATGTGTTGAGTAACACTAAACCTGGGTGGGACTTATGCGTTGAGTAATACCTGACCTGGGTGGGACTTATGCGTTGAGTAATACCTGACCTGGGTGGGACTTATGTGTTGAGTAACACTAGACCTGGGTGGGACCTATGCGTTGAGTAATACCTGACCTGGGTGGGACTTATTTGTTGAGTAAAACTAGACCTGGGTGGGACCTATGCGTTGAGTAACATCTGACCTGGGTGGGACTCATGTGTTGAGTAACATCTGACCTGGGTGGGACTCATGTGTTGAGTAACACCTGACCTAGGTGGGACTTATGCGTTGAGTAACACCTGACATGGGTGGGACTCATTTGTTGAGTAACACCTGACCTGGGTGGGACTTATGCGTTGAGTAACACCTGACCTGGGTGGGACTCATGTGTTGAGTAACATCTGACCTGGGTAGTACCCTTCCTATAACGGAAGACCTGGCTGGTACCCTTAATGTAACGCCAGACCTTCTTGATATCCTTCCTGTAACGCCAATACTATTCTGACTCAAACTGTAACACCGACAAGTGGTAGACAATGATTTCTCTACTGGTATACCTTTTCACCTACGAGTGGGCTGACTCAAGTACGTGTGGTGACCACCCCGATGTCATGGTTGTAACGAAACTCTCTGAGGGCTCCCATGCTACTACGACAGTGTCGTGAGTGAAGACACTTTTACTGCATTAAGTGTACTAACACCTGACCTGGTGGCACTCTTCATGTGTTGAGCGACACATTGCAATACGCTAAACATTGAGTAAATATCTGAGAGAACACACACACAAGTGTAGTAAACACTGGTCATTAGCGTGAAGAATCTACCTGCAGAAATTGTAGCAGATGAGATAAATACTGATTCATCACAGGGTTGATGTTACTCAACATCTAGACGACCGATCAATAACAAATCAATGAATAACGTTCTCTTGTGAAGTCGTGGCAGGAGAAGGAGGAGGAGGAGGAGGAGAAGAAGGAGGAAGAGGTGGTGGATGAAGAAGAGAGGTAAAATGAATAGGAGGAGAATCGGCTTTCAGCTGATGCTGTTGAAATGCAGTTAGTTAATCGTATTTACCCTCTCTCATGGTATCCGGGTTAGGACATACAGGACTTTCCAAACAGAGTTGTTTCTGAGGAGTTCAGTGAAGGATATCTGGACGACCCTTGCTCCCTTCTCCAGAGGTGACCACCTCCGACACGCTCTTATTCCTCACTGTTGAAGGATATCTTGGGGCACTGTCGAAAACTATATTGGTGCACTGTCGAAGGCTATGTTGGTGCACTGTCGAAGGCTATGTTGGTGTACTGTCGAAGGCTATGTTGGTGTACTGTCGAAGGCTATGTTGGTGCACTGTCGAAGACTATGTTGGTGCACTATTGAAGGCTATGTTGGTGCACTGTCGAAGGCTATGTTGAAGCACTGTCGAAGGCTATGTTATGGCAGTGTCGAAAGCTATTCTGCATTACTCTCAAAGGCTAAATTGAGACCCCCGTTGAAGGCTATGCAGAGGCACTGCTCTGTAAAGGTATGTTGAAACACCACAACTATTGGCAGTAGCCAGTGTACCAAGTGCCACTACCAACAAAAATAAAGTCCATTACATTTATAAGTACTGAAGGAACATTATACTACCAGAGTACTGAAGGAACGTTATACTACCAGAGTACTGAAGAAACGTTGTCCTACCAGAGTACTAAAGGAACGTTATACTACCAGAGTACTGAAGGAACGTTATACTACCAGATTACTAAAGGAACGTTATACTACCAGAGTACTGAAGGAACGTTATACTACCAGAGTACTGAAGGAACGTTATACTACCAGAGTACTAAAGGAACGTTATACTACCAGAGTACTGAAGGAACGTTATACTACCAGAGTACTGAAGAAACGTTGTCCTACCAGAGTACTAAAGGAACGTTATACTACCAGAGTACTGAAGGAACGTTATACTACCAGAGTACTAAAGGAACGTTATACTACCAGAGTACTAAAGGAGCGTTATACTACCAGAGTACTAAAGGAATGCTATACTACCAGAGTACTGAAGGAACGTTGTACTACCAGAGTACTGAAGGAACGTTGTACTACCAGAGTACTGAAGGAACGTTGTACTACCAGAGTACTGAAGGAACGTTGTACTACCAGAGTACTGAAGGAACGTAATACTCCTTTTTCCAGACTTTAACAAGAATTTTCCAGACTTTAACAAGATATTTTCCAGACTATAACAAGAGTTTTCCAGACTATAACAAGAGTTTTCCAGACTTTAACAAGAGTTTTTCCAGTTTTGCTGAGCTGATCAAGTTTAAAAACGCAGTTCCTGTAGCAGATCCTAAGACACTTGGACACTATATTTCTTGCACAGATTTCCATCTTCTTCCTCTGGATTATCGTCTGCTAGTTTAAGAGTTCTGCTAGTTTGCTAGTTTAAGAGTTCTGCTAGTTTGCTAGTTTAAGAGTTCTGCTAGTTTGATAGTTTAAGAGTTCTGCTATGTTTGCTAGTTTAAGAGTTCTAGCTAGTTGATAGTTTAAAAGTCTGTAGTTTAAGAGTTCTGCAGTTCAGTTTAAGAGTTCTGCTAGTTTGATAGTTTAAGAGTTCTGTTGTTTAAGAGTTCTGCTAGTTTCTAGTTACAAGTTCTGTGTTTGCAGTTTAAGAGTTCTACTAGTTTGATAGTTTAAAGTTCTGCTAGTTTAAGAGTTCTGCTAGTTTGCTAGTTTAAAGAGTTCTGCTAGTTTGCTAGTTTAAGAGTTCTGCTAGTTTGATAGTTTAAGAGTTCTGTAGTTTGCTAGTTTAAGAGTTCTGAGTTCATTTAAAGTTCTGCTATTGACATTTAAGATTCTGCTAGTTTGCAGTTTAAGAGTTCTTAGTTTGATAGTTTAAGAGTTCTGCTAGTTTGCATAGTTTAAGAGTTCTGTAGTTTAGAGTTCTGACAGTTTAAGAGTTCTGCTAGTTTAAGAGTTCTGCTGTTGTAGTTTAAGAGTTCTGCTAGTTTGATAGTTTAAGAGTTCTTGCTAAAGTTCTGCTAGTTTAAGAGTTCTGCTAGTTTGCTAGTTTAAGAGTTCTGCTAGTTTGCTAGTTTAAGAGTTCTGCTAGTTTGCTAGTTTAAGAGTTCTGCTAGTTTGTAGTTTAAGAGTTCTGCTAGTTTGCTAGTTTAAGAGTTCTGCTAGTTTGATAGTTTAAGAGTTCTGCTAGTTTTATTAGAGTTCTCTAGTTTGATAGTTTAAGAGTTCTGCTAGTTTGCTAGTTTAAGAGTTCTGCTAGTTTGATAGTTTAAGAGTTCTGCTAGTTTGATAGTTTAAGAGTTCTGCTAGTTTGATAGTTTAAGAGTTCTGCTAGTTTGATAGTTTAAGAGTTCTGCTAGTTTGCTAGTTTAAGAGTTCTGCTAGTTTGCTAGTTTAAGAGTTCTGCTAGTTTGCTAGTTTAAGAGTTCTGCTAGTTTGCTAGTTTAAGAGTTCTGCTAGTTTGCTAGTTTAAGAGTTCTGCTAGTTAATGATTCTGGGAAATTTCAGCCGAAGCCTGAAGAATTCTCTCAAAGGAAGTTCTTATGGAGCCTTACTAGAGAGGAGCTTTACTAGAGAGGAGCCTTACTAGAGAGGAGCCTTACTAGAGAGGAGCCTTACTAGAGAAGAGCCTTACTAGCCTTACTAGAGAGGAGCCTTACTAGCCTTACTAGAGAGGAGCCTTACTAGCCTTACTAGAGAGGCTCACAAGAGAGGCTCACTAGAGAGGCTCACTAGAGAGGCTCACAAGAGAGGCTCACTAGAGAGGCTCACTAGAGAGGCTCACAAGAGAGGCTCACTAGAGAGGCTCACTAGAGAGGCTCACTAGAGAGGCTCACTAGAGAGGCTCACTAGAGAGGCTCACTAGAGAAGCTCACTAGAGAGGCTCACTAGAGAGGCTCACAAGAGAGGCTCACTAGAGAGGCTCACTAGAGAGGCTCACTAGAGAGGCTCACTAGAGAGGCTCACAAGAGAGGCTCACTAGAGAGGCTCACAAGAGAGGTTCACAAGAGAGGCTCACTAGAAAGGCTCATTAGAGAGGCTCACTAGAGAGGCTCACTAGAGAGGCTCACAAGAGAGGCTCACTAGAGAAGCTCACAAGAGAGGCTCACTAGAGAGGCTGACTAGAGAGGCTCACAAGAGAGGCTCATTAGAGAGGCTCACTAGAGAGGCTCACTAGAGAGGCTCACAAGAGAGGCTCACTAGAGAGGCTCACTAGAGAGGCTCACTAGAGAGGCTCACTAGAAAGGCTCACTAGAGAGGCTCACTAGAGAAGCTCACTAGAGAGGCTCACTAGAGAGGCTCACTAGAGAGGCTCACAAGAGAGGCTCACTAGAGAGGCTCACAAGAGAGGCTCACAAGAGAGGCTCACTAGAAAGGCTCACAAGAGAGGCTCACTAGAAAGGCTCATTAGAGAGGCTCACTAGAGAGGCTCACTAGAGAGGCTAAGATCCTTCAGCACCTGAGTTGCTTTTATTGTTGCTTTGAGATGAGTAACAACCAATAATCTGATACACTCAATCATGGTTGACGACAACCACCACCACTACGACAACCACCACCACTACGACAACCACCAGCACTACGACAACCACCATCACTACGACAACCACCAGCACTACGACAACCACCACCACTACCATTTTTCTAAAGAGAGAACACATGCAGCTCACACCTGCAGTCACAGGTGTAAGACCTCTGTGTACAACTCTCACACCTGCAGCAGCAGCCCTCGAGTCCATGTTTGGTCAGTAAACTCACCTCAGGGACACGAAGAGGGGAAAACACAATATTCCCTTCCTAGAGTGTTACCACACACACACATACACACATATGTCAACATGTCAAGGAAAAAAGAAATAGAGAGAGAGGGGAATAAGTTAGCCATAACTGCATCTGGTGTGGGTGACAGAATATGAGAGGCCTCTGGGTACTAGCGACCATACACGACTGAATTCCGAATAACTTGTGAAGGTAAACACTGAGGCAAGAACAACAGGTTTCAGAAGAGGAAACTGAAGAAATATGAGAATTCCTGAATGAAGTGCAGTGAAAAGCGAACTGTAAGGAAAATCAATAAATGAGATGGTGGAGTAATTTAGACGGGAAATACCAGGAGGAAGACACTTTCATCCCAAGAAGATAAGGTGATAAAGAGAGAGAGAGGGAGAGAGAGAGTCCATACTTCAGGCAAGATGCCGAGAGGGAAAAAAAGTACAAGAGCATGGAAAAAAAACTATAGCATGCAAAGGATCAATAAAAACAGAATTAAGCAGAAGTGCCAGAAGAGGCATATATAAGGGTGAGAAGAGAAGCTGGACGACAATTCCATAATGATATAGCAACACAAGACCAGTGTGAAGCAAAGCTGCTCTACACTGACATCTTGCATGACGAGGAAGTCTGACTGAGCGAAACTGAATAAATTATTTAAAAAGTTGTTCTTTAGTAGAAACACAGGCAACACCACTCAGAAATAAAGGGCATTGCTGAACACCATACAGAAAACAAAGTGAGAGGTGAGAAACGTTTGAACGAGATAGATACATCAAAAGGAATGGAAGCCGACAGTGTCGCCATTGTCAGTGGGAGGTCAGCACAAACACACTCTGAACCACAAGCTAAAATAGACAAGTCAATGGGCACGAGACAATTACCAGAGATCTGGAAGACAACAAATGTAGTTCTCAATATTTAAGGAAGGAGACAGAGAGGAAACGTTAAAGTACAGACGGGAATCACTGACATTACATACCTTCATTGCCTTATAAGGCAATGAAGATGTAATCAGAAAAGTGGTGAAGCACTTGGAGAGAACTTGTTCGTAAACAATAACCAACACTGATGTACTGATGCTAAATGTTCTCTAACAATCTCAGTGGTGTTCAGGGACAGTGTCAGAAGTGAAGGAGAGAGAGAGATGGGAATTGCTTATTCTTCAATTGCCAGAAGACATTTGATACTGCATCTCACAAGAAACTGGGACAAGAACTTGGGAAGCAGTCAGTGTACCAAGAGGGATTTTGAAAGGACCGGTGTTAGAACCAGTTGTGTTTGTGGAATAAGTAAGTTAGTAAGTTTATTCAGGTATACACAAATACAGTTACATAGATTATCATACATAGCAGCATATGTGTACAGAACCCAGGATAACCCAAAATGGCAGACATCTGGATGACGCACCAGAGGAGACAGTCAGATGTATTCCTCTTAGCAGATGATGAAAAATTAATAATGAAAATATAAACTGACGAGAACAAGAAAAGACTATAATGGAACCTGGACAAACTGCACATGAAAAGTAGAGAAGAGGTAAGTGGTAAGTAGACCGGAAGCTGAATATAGATTGGGGGGGACAGATCATGCAAACCTTACTCAAGAACAAAGATCTAGGGGTGAGCACAGTGCCAAGCATATTACCGGAGGAATACTTCAACCTAATAACCTCTGCAGTAAATGCTTGCTTGGAAAATCTTATACTATCTTTCAGAAATCTCAACAAAGAGTCATTCATGGCCTAATATACGACATACGTCATTCCCATTTTGCAATATGCAGCACCAGTATGGATCCCTCAGCTGATAAAGTGTATTAAGAAACTGGAGTAAGTGTAGAGGTTTGCAACTAGACTAGTGTCATAGTTAACGGGAATGAAGAACGAATACTGTGACTGGAACAATACATAAATAACCTGCACATAGAAGACGGGAGGTTACGACGACGTTTCGGTCCGTCTTATACCATTTACAAAGTCACACTAACACGAAAGATAGAGAGAGTCAGTGTACATAGGCGAACAGACAGAGACGGAACCAAGAGAGGTAGTAGTGGTAAAGGTAAGGCTGGAAATGTAGGTAGTAGTAGCAGTAGTAGTAGTAGTAGTAGTAGTAGTAGTAGTAGTAGTAGTAGTAGTAGTAGTAGTGGAAGAGGGGTCAGTTAAAGGAGAAGAAAGAGGAGGACTGCAGGAGAGCTAAGGGCCCACAAGGGGTACGACCAAACACAGGGGAAAAAATGAAGGACAGGACACTTTAAGGCAGAAGAAGGTAAAAAAGAAAGAGAAATGAAGAATAGGAAAGGACAAGAGGCAGAGAGAGGAGAACAAATTATCAGGTTAAGCCACGTGTATTCTGGAGAATAGAGCATTTGACAATGTAATGAGGAATGAAGGCATGACTAGATATACGTCATTCCCATTACGATTAAGATTTATACAAGGAAAGTTGTGAATAAGGGATGATTCAACAAGACTGCGACTGTGAAGATTAGAAGTAGGGAAAAAAGTTCTAGCAGAGGACCAGTTAATAGGATGACTGGGATCTCTAGCACGAGAGAAAAGACCAGTATTGGTGTGGGCGAGCCTAACACTTTGTTTGTGCTCCTTGAGTCTGTCAGAAAGAGAGCGACCAGTTTCTCCAGAGTACTGAAGTGGACAAGAAGAACATGAAATAAAGTAGACATCAGGAGCAAAGTGTGTTAGTTTGGCGAAAAGTAAGTTTGATATCTAAGGAACGGCGGGAGTTGCTGAGATTAGAAAGACTGGAAATATAGGGTAGACAGAGAACAGAAGATTTCACAGGAGTAGAGAGTTTGAGAGAGAAGAAAGTCCGTTTAGCACGTGAGAAAGCAGAGTTTATGAAATGGGAAGGATAGCCAAGACGAGAGAACCAATTACGAAGAGTGGAAATTTCCGATTCAAAGAACTGAGGGCCACAAATGCTGAGAGCACAGAGAAAGAAAGAAATAAGAACACTTTTCTTGACAGAGGAAGCATAATAAGAAAAGTAATGAATGTAGATGCCTGTAACCGAGCGATGGAGAAGTACACCAAGGAAAGAAAGCACAGAATTAGATTCCCATTCAGCTTTAAACTTGATGGAAGGAGCGGGTTATTTGTGTACTATTAACGGGGATGAGTTATAAGAGGATAAAGGAACTGAACATAACGACATTAGAGGATAACAAAATCAGGGGAGACATGTTAATTACACAAAATACTCAGAGAACTTGAGAGGTAGACAGATAGATTGCTTGAGAGACGCGAAATAGGTAGAGGAGGGTAAAGTTGACACAGGTGAGACACAGGATGGTCAGGGAATTTAATAACCTGGCTTCATGCATAGTTTTAAGAATAGGTATGACAGAGCTCACGAGGCTAAGGGTGAATCTAGGAAGTTGCAAGTTAAGAGGCAAGGCCAGGACCTAAAACTCGACCCCTCCCTCCACAAATAAATGAGAACACAGACGCTGCCCCGCAATATTTACACTTTCAACATAATGGGAGAAGTGTATTTAGGTCTGATGAGTCCCAGGTAATTCTTTCTTGGGTTGGACGTCTTAGTTATTACTCATATCCTCTTTAACATTCACTCATGAAATTCACTCTTTCTTACTTTAATCTCTAAAGTCAAATTGACTGTTTCCAGAAAAAAACTAATATTCAGTATCTCAAATGAGATCCAACGATATCAATCAGCTCCAGCAGCCTGGAGACACAGTGAGAGTAGGGAAGCTCCAGCAGCCTGGAGACACAGTGGGAGAAGGGAAGCTCCAGCAGCCTGGAGACACAGTGAGAGAAGGGAAGCTCCAGCAGCCTGGAGACACAATGAGAGAAGGGAAGCTCCAGCAGCCTGGAGACACAGTGAGAGTAGGGAAGCTCCAGAAGCCTGGAGACACAGTGAGAGAAGGGAAGCTCCAGCAGCCTGGAGACACAGTGGGAGAAGGAAGCTCCAGCAGCCGAGATACAATGAGATAGGAAGCTCCCGCAGCCTGGAACATGTGAGTAGGGAAGCTCCAGCAGCCTGGAGATACAATGAGAGAGGGGCTCCAGCAGCCTGGAACACAATGGAGTAGGAAGCTCCAGCAGCCTGGAGATACATGATGAAGCTCAGCAGCCTGGAGATACAATGAGAGATAGGAAGCTCCAGCAGCCTGAGACAATGAGAGAAGGAAGCTCCAGCAGCCTGGAGACACAGTAGAAGAGGAGCTCCAGCAGCCTGGAGATACAGTGAAGGGAAGCTCAGCAGCCTGAGATACAATAGAGAAAAGCTCCAGCAGCCTGGAGAACAATGAGAGAGGGAAGCTCCAGCAGCTGAGAACAATGAGAGAAGGAAGCTCAGCACC
>WNWK01002755.1:0-105000 GCA_009830355.1 Cherax destructor
GGGAGGACTTTTCTCAGCTGTAGTATCTGAGCTCCTCTGCAAAGACAGTGATTATGTATGAGTGTGGTGAAAGTGTTGAATGATGATGAAAGTTTTTTCTTTTGGGGATTTTCTTTTTTTTGGGTCACCCTGCCTCGGTGGGAGACGGCCGACTTGTTGAAAAAAAAAAAAAAAAAGATGGAGTTGTAAAAGAAGTAAATGCTAGGGTGTTGGGGAGAGGAGTGTGATTAAATTATGGGGAATCAAGTACAAAATGGGAGGTGACAGTTACTTTTTGCTGATGATACTGTGCTTATGGGAGATTCTAAAGAATAGTTGCAAAGGTTAGTGGACGAGTTTGGGAGGGTGTGTAAAGGTAGAAAGTTGAAAGTGAACAAAGATAAGAGTGAGGTGATGGGGGTATCAAACGATTTAGATAAAGAAAAAGTGGATATCACATTGGAGAGAGGGAGTATGGAAGAAGTGAATGTTTTCAGATATTTGGGAGTTGACTTGTCAGTGGATGGGTTTATGAAGGATGAGGTTAACCATAGAATTGATGGAGGAAAAAAGGTGAGTGGTGCGTTAAGATATCTGTGGAGACAAAAAACGTTATCTTGGAGGCAAAGAAGGGAATGTATGAAAGTAGTATAGTGGTACCAACACTCTAATATGGGTGTGAAGCTTGGGTTGTAAATGCTGCAGCTAGGAGGCAGCTGGAGGCACTGGAGATAGCCTGTCTAAGGGCAATGTGTGGTGTAAATATTATGCAGAGAATTCAGAGTGTGGAAATTAGGAGGTGGTGTGGAGTTACTAAAATTATTAGTCAGAGGGCTGAAGAGGGGTTGTTGAGGTGGTTTGGTCATTTAAAGAGAATGGATCAAAGTAGAATGACTTGTAGAGCGTATAAATCTGTAGGGGAAGGAAGGAGGAAGGAAGGGTAGGGGTCGTCCTCAAAAAGGTTGGAGGGAGGGGGTAAAGGAGGTTTTGTGGGCGAGGGGCTTGGACTTCCAGCAAGTGTGTGTGAGCGTGTTAGATAGGAGTGAATCGAGACGAATGGTTTTTGGGATCTGACGAGCTGTTGGAGTGTGAGCAGGGTAATATTTAGTGAAGGGATTCATGGAAACTGGTTAGCTGGACTTGAGTCCTGGAAATGGGAAGTACAATACCTGCACTTTAAAGGAGGGGTTTGGGATATTGGCAGTTTGGAGGGACTTCTAAACTGTCGTATCTGAGCTCCTCTGCAAAGACAGTGATTATGTATGAGTGAGGTGAAAGTGTTGAATGATGATATTTTCTTTTTGGGTCACCCTGCCTTGGTGGGAGACGGCCGACTTGTTGAAAAAAAAAAACAACAACTTTATTGAAGACTTGTTAGCGTATGGAAGACAGGGAGGAGGAGAGAGGGAGGACTGATCATGGTTTGGAAGGGAAATCCCCCTCCATAAGGACTTTAGGTAACAAACCCCTCTCTGGGGTTACTTCCCTTCTTTGTCTTTTACTGCCACTGGGACCAACTTGAGAGTCTCTACACCCCTGTGGCACTAATTATCTGTCCAGAGAGCTCTGTTGTTTCTGGCATCTCTGTAAAACTTGCCTAAAATGGGACAAGACATTGTCATTGAACATGTTGGAAGAGCAAGAGCTCTTAACTAGCCTTGAGGTGCCCTCCTTTGAAATTGGATTACGCCTACAGCATGAACCAGAAATACTGTAAACATAGAAAAGCTGGAATTGCAGCTTAAACATATAGACTGTATCTGACAATTGAATTTCTTGAGTTTACAGAAATTGATGTGTTATTTTGGACGAGCATCGTCGGAGATCAGAGAGCTGTTGAAGAAAAACAGTTTTAATCTTCTTACCACAATCCAAGAACTTCAAGAACTTGACTCGTTTGGAGAGATGCAAGAACCTCACTCACAGGCTCAGGTGCAAGAACCTCACTCGGACACTGAGATGCAAGAACTTCACTCACAGACTGAGGTGCAGAAACCTCACACGGATGCTGAGATGCAAGAACCTCACTTGGACGCTGAGATGCAAGAACCTCACTCGCAGGCTGAGTCACGAGAGCCTCACTCAGAGGCCGAGGCACAAGAGCCTCACTTGGAGGCTGGGGCACAAGGGCCCTACTTGAAGGCTGAGGCACTAGACCCTTGCTCGGAGGCTGGGATACAAGGGCCCTGCTTGAAGGCCGAGGCACAAGAGCCTCACTTGGAGGCTGGGCCACAAGAACCTCTCTCAGAGACTAAGGTAAAGTGTAACAGTGAAATTCATAACTAATCCATAATTGCAGTGGGAACTTTAGGTAGTATAAAGACACTTGGAACATAAAGAACTTTTTATTAAATGAACCTCTTTATTTCATAAACATTTTACTAAATGCACCTTTTATTTACACTTCTTTTTTATTGCAGAGACAAATTGAAAGAGTTACAGCCACTGGTCCTGATAATTCTGAGACAGAGAGAAAATGGATATGCTCCCAGAACTCAAGACTAAGTGAAGAATTTAACAGTGCTTCAGAGGCAAATATAATTGATCCATCTAACTTGAGTTACCAAGTGAGTACTGTGTATATATCTTCTGCTGATATAGACAGTGTGTGTAGTGTTTTTACACCACTGTGCACATCCACCCAGAAAGAGGAAGATGATGTTATCCAAAAACTTTTGAAAGATACAAATAATACATCAACCACTCCAGTGTCAGGAGGAACAGAAGAGCCAGTTGTGAATTATTCCACAGGGCAAGACATTCCACCATCATGCTCACTTGACAGTGATTCTTCTGCCAGCATTGAACTGTTGCAACCTAGGGGAAAAGCCTGTCTTCAGAGTACTGTTTTTGTGAGTATTACTGTATCAAATTATATCCACTAGAATCTTTTTTTTTTTAATGTTAATATGGAGTTGTCAGCACTCGGCTCACACACTGAGTGTCCATGGTTCAATCCCTGGAACGGGTGGAAATGTTGTGCATGTTTCCTAACACCTGCTGTCCCTGTTCTTCTAGAAGTAAGAAGGTACCTGAGCGTTAGTTGACTGTTGTGGGTCACATCCTGGAGGATGGTAATATACCTTAGATAGAGCTGGGCCTTGAAATGATCTGAGGTAGGATAACAACTCTTAGCCTGTAAAACTGAAATGTAAGAAAAAAAAAGCTCTAGTTATCACTTAATCATTACTGTATTATAAATTGGAAATCATATTCAGACCTTGTTTCTGGCAGTCACTTTTTTTCTTTTTATTGGATTTCAAGCACTAATAATGTTCTAGCATGTAATGATTTTTTTGGTCAGTGTTTACTTTAGCTGCTCTGAAAATGTGAATTTTTTATATAAATCTCCAACAAAAAGTGGGTTGTGCAATGCAGTTATGTATTATATTTTGTGTGTATGGAGAGAAAACTTCATTGTTAACACTGTACTATAAAAAAAACATACGCAACTTAATGTGATGTAACCTAAATTTTAAGTTAAATACTGTACTAGATTAGGTTAAGCTTTCTGGTTTAAAAAAGAAACCTTTTTTTTTTTTTTTCCTTAGGCCCAAAATATAACTCTTCATTGTACAGCATATTTAATTTTGTAAAATTTACATAATAAAATACCAGGCAGCCTAAGTAAAGACTGGTTATGTAATAAACCTACTTGTTATTGTATAGGTACAACACCAATGTTCTGGTTCCTAGGCCTTGCCGGAATATCAATTTTGCCGGACTAACAGAGGTCACATAATAATAATTAAACAATACAGGAGGGGTCTGAGATAGTGACAGCTGGGAGGGACTGTTCTCAGCTGCTGTATCTGAGCTCCTCTGCAAAGACAGTGATTATGTGTGAGTGTGGTGAAAGTGTTGAATGATGATGAAAGTATTTTCTTTTTGGGGATTTTCTTTCTTTTTGGGTCACCCTGCCTCGGTGGGAGACGGCCGACTTGTTGAAAAAAAAGCAAAAAAAAAAACTCCGACCCACCATGGATTGCTAGAAACTTGAACATTAGTATACATAAATGAAACAGGTTGATTAATAATTAATGTACAGTGGACCCCCGAGTAACGAACACCCCGGAAATCGTACAATTATGTAAGTATAATATTGTAAGTGCTTGTGGAAGTGTATTTTTGGGGGTCTGAAATAGACTAACCTGTACAGTGGACCCCCGAGTATCGTAAAAACTTCATTCCAGAATCCTGCTCAAGTGCCATTACCAAACGAATTTACTCCCTTAAGAAATAATGTCACTTAGGTTAGTCTATTTCAGACCCCCAAAAATACTCTTCCACAAGCACTTACAATATTATACTTACATAATTGTACGATTTCCGGGGTGTACGTAACTCGGGGGTCCACTGTACTTGTAAAGAATGTTGCAGTACATACTACTACAGTTCCCAAAAAGGTAAATTTTATGATTTTACTGGAACTGTAGAACTAATCACAAAGGTCTGGAAGTTGAGTGTTGTCAGAATTACGTCTGTCTTATTTCGTAGCTGTCTGTTTCATCTTGAATTTGTGAAATTAGAGGGAGGATATCTGTGGTACTTGAAGTTGAAGCCATAGGATTTTCAGATGAAGGCCTACTGCTATGACACATTCTTCTTGCCTCTTTTTAAATATTTCATCCCAGCAAAGTTGTTTCATGTGTACTTTGATCTTTCTCTGTGTAATTTTTCATGTATCAAATAAAAATTCATTAGCTCTTGTTCTGTCACAAAGGAATTTTGTTCTAGCCATTTGATTAATTCACATGACAACTCGGTTAACTTGTCAATAACCAAAGCTACTGACAAGTAAAATTGTATAGCTATTAATCCTAACCATAGCTAGGGTTAATTGTTTACAAAATATGTGAAGAATCACAAAATTAAGGAATCACCACCAACAACTTGAGTGTAAACAACATAAGCGAGCATGCTTCACTGCACACTGGTGGCCACCCAGTAAGCTAGTCTGGCCAAGAATTAGTCTTGTAATTTTGTCCAGGCTAAAAGAGGTGTTGGATCATCTGTTGCCAGAAAAATCTGTGTTGCACCTGTAAACACAAAGTATAAATTATCACGTAACTCCTCCGAGCAGCTAAAGTAAATATTGTCCATTTTTTATATACATCTCCTGCATATGCCTCCCTCATAGTGGGTGCCTGCTTTGTTGGTTAAGGGCTCTTGTTCCAAGGAATTTTAGCTACCCCCCTCCCTTGGATGAAACCTGAATTCCTCCCATTACAAAGGTGCTGTATGACTTTTATAGATGTATCATTTCCCTAGCATTATAATAATACTAAATGCACTACCTTTGTTTGCCTTTATAAAATATAAATCTTAGTATGCAGTTGTCCCAGCATGCAATTACTGTACTTGCTGAAATGTTTCTGTATACTGCCAGTAAAGATGGAGTTTAGAAGAAGCTCTCAGGTGAAATTAGTTTAAAAATACTTGTGCCTCAGTGTCATTGTGAATGCATGAGGGAGAGGAAATTGGTGTGACTAACTTCAGAATATTAATGGGCCAGGCAGGTGAGCTGCCTAGTTCAGCTGGACAACAATCAGGCATTGATTTTTTGAGGTTTAATTGGAAATGTCTCTAGCACTTAAACTTACAAATATTTCCCTTAATCAAAATTACGTTAGAATAAGAGTTTGAATTTCTTTTAGATATCTGAATGTGGCTGGTCCTAAGCCTGATTCATTATAACCTTGATTCGAGTGGTTGTCCACTTGTTGATCAGCAAGGTCTTGGCACTTGTGCATATTGCTTGTATAACTATCCAAGAGACCCTTAAATTTATTGAGGAGGATCTCATTGCTGGTGAGTTGTTCAGCTGTTGACTTTAGAGGGCTATTATTTACAAATGTACTTTGTGAATAAATCTCTAAATCTCTGCTTCCATTGTATTTGCTTGGATTTGTAAGATTGATATGTATCCCCAAAGATCTCTGTTAAGGAGCTTCTAGTTTATGGGATACCATATTTGTTGAATCCTCCTTAAGAGTTCATGTAGAATTCATTATTTACAAAATTTTGAAAATTTCTGGTCAGTGATTACTGTGTACCAGACTTAGTTAATATGAATCTTAAAGGACAAATAAGAATTTCAAGGTAGAAGAACACTGAAAATGAGTCACATATGTAAAAATATTTTGTAGGCCTAAAATCCAAAAATGTAATATTGTATATCTGTTTACAGGTGCTGCAGTTTTGGTTTACAGGGACACTTGTGGAGAAGCTTGAAATTTTGATAAAGAATAAATTCAATATTGTTAGCACAATCCACGAACTTCAGACCCTTTACGCTGAGGTAGAGGGAGCACCAGGTAACACTGAAAGGGAATTAAGAAGTTCAGGAGAGTAGGCAAGATCCCAAGTATTTGTAACTATCTGGGGTGTGGGTGTGTGTGTGTGTGTGTGTGTGTGTGTGTGTGTGTGTGTGTGTGTGTGTGTGTGTGTGTACATATCTGTATGTGTTTGTGTGTTCTAATGTATATGTGGTTAAAGGGGTTGAGTCACAGCTCCATTGGGTGTGTTTGTGTCTTTATACTTGTGTGTTTGTATGTGGTTGCAGAGGTTGATTGACATCTCCTGGCCCAAAGTCAGTGTGTGTGTGTATTCACCTAATTGTACTAGTCTAATTGTGGTTGCAGGGGTCGAGTCACAGCTCCTGTCCCTGCCTCTTCACTGGTTGCTACTAGGTCCACTCTCTCCCTGCTCCATGAGCCTTATCATATTTCTTCTTAAAGCTATGTATGGATCCAACCTCCACTACATCACTTTCCAGACTATTGCACTTCCTGACAACTCTATCACTGAAGAAATACTTCCTGACATCCCTGTGACTTGTCTAAGACATCAACTTCCAGTTGTGAGCCCTTGTTGCTTTGTCCTATCTTTGGAACATCCTGTTTTTGTCGACCTTGTCAATTCCTCTCAGTATTTTATATGTTGTTATCATTTCCCCCAATCCCTCCTGTCCTCCTGTGTGTACTCGCCTAGTTGTGGTTGCAGGGGTCGAGTCATAGCTCCTGGCCCCGCCTCTTCACTGGCCGCTACTGGGTCACTCTCCCTGCGCCATGAGCTTTATCATATCATATCATATACTTCTTGTGTGTTTGTTTGTGTGTATGTGTGCATGCATT
This sequence comes from Cherax destructor, assembly GCA_009830355.1. Taxonomy (NCBI): domain Eukaryota; kingdom Metazoa; phylum Arthropoda; class Malacostraca; order Decapoda; family Parastacidae; genus Cherax; species Cherax destructor. The sequence goes on from WNWK01002755.1 coordinate 7,116, forward strand.
TGTGTGTGTGTGTGTGCATTTGTGTGTATGCATGTTCCTGAGTATTGATTAGAGCTGTGAGTGTGATTTTGTGCCAAAGTTGTAATTAATAATTTGTTAATTAATTTGTTAATGGATAATTTGATAATTAAAGAATACACTGTAAGCCCTCTTTAGTCCACCAATATTTGCATGGACAGTACAAACAATTGTGATTCTGTTTACATTTTTGTCTTGCATCAAGTATTTATACAGTGATAAATTCTGTAAACAAAAATTGTGGCTTGAGTATATTCCTAAGCCTATGGTTTTGTGCCAAGTTTTATATAAATTGCACGAGAAATATTGTAAGAAAAATTATGGATTGGAGTATATTCCTAATCCTTTGGTTTTGGGCCAAGTTTTTACACAGTGCATGAGATATGTTAACAGCACACATTTTGAACTGTTAAGACACAATTTTTTTTCATTGAGAATGTTTAGAATCTTTCTTTTAAATAATGAAGGACAATTATTAGTTTGATATGCTCCATTTACTATAGTCGTGGCATTTCATGCATAGCTGGTTTTCCTAATGTGCATTACAGTAGTATTTTAAATTATAAAATAAAAAAATAAGATTTGCAATGATATTATTTTTTACTTTTTTAATGCTACAGCTATTTCCAACCAAAATAAGAGTATTATTAAATTCAACCCTCTCATAATACATTAGTTGAGTTCCTGAAATTTTGGATATTATGTAAAAATAGGATGTAAAGTGAAAAATGTGGGAAAAATAGGGTCATGTTCTAGACACCTCCAAATTTGCCAAATAAATTTTCATTTGCTGTTGTACTAGGTAAAAATTGAATAAAGCATATACATAACTTGCTTTGTATTCTGTAATATTAATAATATAATAATATTTTAATTTCATTGCAAGTTTACATTGAGATTTTGTAATTACAATCATGAACTGAAGTGCAAAGAGAGCCACTATCATGCCATGGCATTATGGGCAGAATAAATCTAATGGCTTATAGACTACTTAATACTAGAGAAATTGATTGAGTTTGTTTTAGTTAAACATTAGCTTATAACAGGTAATAAATTTACTCAAATTACAATCTGAGGATATTATGTTGTGACAAGTGTTTTGTAGAATGGTTACATTAATAGTAAATATTGAAATTATATTATAGGAAAATAACACTGAGCATTGTTAAAAGTAGTTTATAGTATGAGTATTTAGTTTAGGGTGAGTAGGTGGTTTTTGAGAAGTCTTAAATTGATGTTCAGACCAGGTTATTTTAGTATATACTGGTAATGAATTCCAGATTTTAGGGCCCTTTATGTGCATAGATTTTTTACACAGGGTGATATGGACACTGGGTATATCAAAAAGTGATGTGTGTCTTGTGTTATGGTCATGGGTCCTGTTAAAGTTGGCGAGGAGAATTTTGAGCGGAGGGTTTATATTAGAGTGTAGAGTTCTATGTATGTAGTAGGCACAAGAATAAGTGTGAATGTTCTTTACGGTGAATAGTTTTAGACTTTTGAATATTGGTGGAGTATGGTGTCTAGAGTGGGAATTTGTTATCTGTTAGGCTTTCTTTCAACACGTCTGCCGTTTTCCACCGAGGCAGGATGGCCCAAAAGGAAAAACGAAAGTTTCTCCTTTCACATTTAGTAACATACAGGAGAAGGGGTTACTAGCCCCCTGCTCTCGGCATTTTAGTCACCTCTTACGACACGCATGGCTTACGGAGGAAGAATTCTGTTTCACTTCCCCATGGAGATAAGAGGAAATAAGAACTAGTAAGAAAATAGAAGAAAACCCAGAGGGGTGTGTTATATATATATATATGCTTGTACATGAATGTGTAGTGTGACCTAAGTAGAAGTAGTAAGATGTACCTGAAATCTTGCATGTTTATGAGACAGAAAAAAAGACACCAGCAATCCTACCATCATGTAAAATAATTACAGGCTTTTCTTTTACACTCACTTGGCAGGACGGTAGTACCTCCCTGGCCGGTTGCTGTCTACCAACCTACTACATACTACTGTTAGTCATTATCTAAAATATTTAAAGAGTGTGGGAGAAGGGGAGCAAACTTGTTCCTACTAGGCTGAGTTGGATGCAAAAATTTTAATTTATGTATACATGTCAATGAATCAGAAACTCACTACAATGCAGCATACAGAACAGATGTGTAGAGGCAGGCAGAAGCTGGACTGGCTTGTGAAGAATGGAAAAGAGATGGTTAGTATGTAATGTGGGAAGGTAGTGGTACAAAGGTAGTGGTAGAACAGACCAGAGATTATTATATAAACATTCCAGTACAACCATCATCTTGGTATCCACATCAATACATAACCACAGACTTCCATACACAAATGAGTCACACATAGGAGAAAGAAACTTGTGACGTTTTGGTCTAACTTGGACCATTAACTTTTTTATTTTTTTATTAACACATCGGCTGTCTCCCACCGAGGCGGGGTGGGAGACCATTAACTAATATGACTAATTAGTGATCCAAGTTGAACTGAAACGTCGTCATAGGTTTCTTTCTCCTATGTGTGGGTTATTTGTGTAGTGTTCCAGTCATGGTATTCTGTCTTTTTGTTCTTCACAGACATTTATCTCAGCCCAGGAGGCCCATATCAACCTTCTCCTATTTCCATGTCAAGCAACAATACCTAGAATGTAAGATAAAATGTAGCAGAATTTTTTTTTTAACACACTGGCTATTTGCCAAGGCAGGGTGACCTTAAAAAGAAAACATATTCACCATCATTCATCAGATTTTATAATTGAAATGACCCCTCTAAATTGCAATATCCCCACACCATCAGAGTGCATGCATGGTACTTCTCGCCTCCAGAACTAAAGTCTTGCTTATCCGTTTCTAAAATATTGCCTGTCTTGCATTCCAAAAGAACTTAAAGCCATAAAAACTACATACTTGCCTCCACTCTGATCTAACATACCTGAACGAGCCTGCTAGATGCTCAAGACGCTGGCACTAAAAATCTCCTGTACCTTCTCTATTAACCCTGGAATGACCCTTGGTGTTCCTTGCACCCCAGCTTTATGTACCTTCATAGTCATTCTGTTCTGCTCCCTCCTCTCTAAATGCCCAAAATACCCCACAACAACCCATCCTCAGTCCTGTGAATTATAGCTTTGATAACTCCACACAGTCCTTTAATTTCTTGTTTGTGAATTCTCTGCAGAACATTCACTCCAGTCACTGTTCTCAAAACAAGATACTATATTTTTTGTATTTATCTTCTGCCTCCTCACTGCAATCCCTCACACTCATATAAAGTGTAGGTGCCACTATTCTCTAGTTCATTTCTTTAATTGCTTCCATAAATAAACTTTTCTTTCCACAGTAGTAGAATGTTTAAAAAAAAATTGTCTGGCAAATTTGGAGGTCGTTGAAGCACAACCCTTTCCCCGTGTGTTCTTCACATCCCATACCACTAATTGCCGTGTGGTATTAATTCTCAGGAACTAGGTTGTAGTAAGGTTTACTGTATATGTAATTGATACTTAATGTTAATTTGTTTATTTGCTGTATTAATATACTTTTAGATATATTTCAGGGTTCTCTAAAACTGATCAATATATTAGTATTCAGTATCATTAAATACAGTATTTGTTTAAATATTGCACAGTAACTATTTTTCAGATGAACTTTAAAGATAATGGTAAAAATTGGGTCTTCCATGTTCTGAGGTAGAAACCCATGTTTGGTTTATATATTCTAATTTAAAATATTTCTAAGCATCAATAAAATGTGCATATTCTGTTATCTTTTATTTCCTTTGTGTAAAATAAGGTTGCTCATTGATAGTGTCCCTTCAAGAGGGAGTGCTTAGGTGTTGATAAAGGGTTGTTGGTCGGTGGTTTGATTCCCAGTATGGGTGGAAACATTAGGACGTGTTTCCTTAAGACACCTGCTGTCCATGTTCACCTATCAGTAAAATAGGTATCTGGGTGTGGGTCGCATACTGGGAACAAAATTGACGTAAATGCTCTGCATAACAAGGGCCTTTGTATATATAGTGGTATGTATGTCACTGATGTAAGCTAGACCTGTATACGTTGTACATGCACTTGTAGAAATAAAGATTACTATTACGTACTACTATAGGAGTTGCTGTCAATTTACGTGAATCGAAGGTGATTACCATCTGTTTCCCAAGTGCTTGTATGGCCTTGTGAACTTGGCACTTCACCCTTTGTGCTAATTACTTAGTTAGACTCTGTGATTTAGATTGGATAGTGTAATTAACCTGTCGAATAATTGTGATTGTACAATAGGGCCCCGCTTTATGGCGTTTTGCCTTACGGCGTTCCGCTAAATACGGACATTTCAAATTATGACCAAAACCCGCTAATACGGTCACTGCGCCCCACCTGGTTTGTTTACATTCTCCGTGAGCACTGTCTCTCTCCATTATGTCTGGAAACTTTCCAAAATTTCAAGTGTTTTAAAGTTATTTCATGTTTTATATATACGTACAGTGGAACCTTGGTTTTCGTTTGCCCTGGTTTGCGTTGAATTCGGTTTTCGACGACTTTTTTCGTCAAAATATTGTCCCAGTTTTCGTTCATCACCTTGGTTTTCATCCGCCGTACCGAACGTGTCCGCCTGCCCGCGCCCACACAAAGCATCCCATGCACGCATTCTGAGTCAGTCTGGCTTTGTTGGTGGTAGAGAGGGTGGTAGTTGTTGTGATGGTAGTAGAGGGTGGGATAGTTGGTGGTAGAGGGTGGTATAGATGGTGGTATTGATTGTGGTAGAGGTTGGTAGTGATGGTGGTAGAGGGTGGTAGTGATGGTGGTAGAGGGTGGTTGTGATTGTGGTAGAGGGTGGTAGTGATGGTGGTAGAGATAACCTCTGGTTTTCGTCAGACTCTCTGGAACGAATTAAAAACGAAAACCAAGGTTCCACTGTACTCTGATAATTATGCTTATGTGTACCTGTAGCTAAATAATCTTACACACTGTGCTGGCATGCAAATACACATTAAAATCACTAAGTATGTCTTATTAGTCTTGAGGATGCCATATAAATATGTAATATTAATAATATGCAATAATAATCACTCTGAGGCGCATTAAATGTTGTATATTACTTTAATATAAACATTTTCATTAATCCATCCATGATATTTTTTTCAAAATTATATAATAATAATGAGGCCTTGTCACAGACCGGGCCGAAGGAGCGTTGACCCCTGAAACTCTCTTCAGGTATACTCCAGGTAATAAACACGCTACATAACACATAAACATGAAAAATACACCCCACAGTAGAATAAATTAACATAAATATGAGATTTTAGGTGTATATGAACGTGTTTCAACCAAAAGCAGATGTGTTTATCTGTTTACATGCTCCGCATGTCTCTCCTCTCTCATTTACTCGTTCTCTCTCTCGTATATTCGGTTTATCTCGTTTACTCACCTCTCGCTCTACATTAAGACTACAAATATTTTAAGGTAAGTAATGAGTGTGCTGTATATACGTGTGGGTGGGGTATCCTGGCTGGCTACCATACTTCTCACACCTGACTTCTTACAATAAATACTACTCACCTCTTACCCTACATTAAGACTACAAATGTTTTAAGGCAAGTAATGAGTGTACTGTGTGTGTATTTTACTTTTTATTGTTTATAATTCCTAGTTCTATTGCTAACTTAATATATGTTAGTGTAAACTTATCTGGCATTTATATGCATTTATAAGTGTGTTTTGTTTTCCGGCGGTAGCTTGGAACCTAACCTGCCATATAAGTGGGGCTCTACTGTATGTGCTTGCACAGCTAGGCTTGTTCCAAAAAAATGGATCTGTTCTCCCCTTGGATCAGATTGTCTTTAATTTTCCAGGTGCTGTATGACCCCTACTAGTTTAGTACTTCCTCTTGAATTAAGGCTCTGGTGGTCTGGTGGCTAAAGCTCTCGCTTCACACGGCGAGAGCCTGGGTTCGATTCCCAGCCAGGGCAGAAACATTGGGCGTGTTTCTTTACACCTGTTGTCTATGTTCCCCATCAGTAAAATGGGTACCTGGGTGTTAGTCGACTGGTGTGAGTCGCATCCTAGGACACTGACCTAATCTGTCCGAAATGCTCAGCATAACAAGGGACTTTCTATATAGTAGTATGTCACTGATGTCAGCTAGGCCTGTATACCATGTACATGTACTTGTAGTAAATAAAGATATTATGATTATTATTAAGGCTAAATTCAAAATTAATGCAGTAAGCACTCTTATAAAGCTCCTCTATAGTGTGATTTTTTTTGTGAACATGATTAAGAAAGTGCACCTCCAATTGATTAGCATGTAATGTGAAGGCCTTTCCACTCACTTTTCAACTTTAGCTGTACTTTTCAACTGTATCTGTAAAAATTTGCAATACATAGAGGAGTTTTATAAGAGAGCTTACTGTATATGTATAGGAAAATGAGTTATAAGATTTCAGTGGGAAAAAGGCTTGCCCTGTTTGGGTCAGGTCAAGGTCTCTGTCACAGTTAGGGCAAGAGGGTAGGATAATTGCCCCCAACACAGATCTGTTGAAAAGACCAATTACACTGAAAGTCAACATTTAAGAGGTAGTACTTTGTTATCAGTGTGGGGCTCTTGATCCAAATAACTGGACTTTACCTTCCTTTCCTTGGAATATAAATGCCTCCCATTCCCCAGGCACTGTATGACTTGTATAGGTTAAGCATTTCCCTCAAAATAATAATCAACAAATGGCAACTAGAGGAAGTCACTTGGAGATGTCAGTCAGCAGGACACCCCGTTGGCCACCCAGTCAGCAGGTCACCCAGTCAGCAGGCCACCCAATCAGGTAACCCACATAGCAGGTTACCAAGTTGAGTCACCCAGTCAGAAAGTTACCCATGCAGCTTACACAGGCAGCAGGTCACTCAAAATGTTACATAACTACAAGCATCCCACAAGGGTGCTGGTAGAGGAGTTTTTAGCTGTAACCCCATGTTCTTGATCAGTAAACCTGTAATAAAACAATACTATTGTATAAATATTACTGCTACCACCACCGCTACTACTATTGCTACTACTTTCACTGCCATTTCCACTGCTAATATCACCTCTGCTTCCACCATATATAGCACACATTTTCATTATCACATCACAACCAATCACTCATTGACATATTAGTACCACCACTACCACTGCAACCAGACAGTACCCACTACCACCCTCACCAACAACAACACCAAAAATACCAAACATATATAATCTCCCTCCATAATAACTATCACCCAACACCACTTACTCCACCATCACTTCATCACTCACCAACACACCACTGCCACAGTAAGTCTCTATACCACCATACCCGACATATCGCAAACCAAATTCAAGGCATCACCTCAACTTACAACTCCCACAGCAATTATAACAATCCATAGACACCACCAACATATCACAGCCCAGCCAGAAACTGACAGCACTATAGAAATATCAACTTCATCAGGGAGAGAGAAAGATTAAGGGAGGAACAAAAAAAAAAAGAAAATAGGAGCGGAAGTCAAAGAACAGCTACCTCCATGCAGCGAGTTCTGGGAATTCTGGTTAACTGTAAGTAGATAATCATGTCATGCAAAATAACCAATAGCTGCTCACAGTTTCTGTCTGGACAACATATAAACTACCCGAGATCAAATCTGAATCCCTTTCCTCAGGCATTTTATGATTTCTAAGCGTTTAACGTTTCCCCATGAATATAATGCAGCGTATATAATAATGGGACTATCTGTGAATGGTTTTGAGGTGTCTTTTACCCTTGCAGTCTCACTTCCTTGTTAATTGATGCCTGGTCATTCAGGCTGTTTTTGTTAGCAGTTGAGAATGAGAGAGAGAGAGAGAATGAGAATTTTTATTTCATTGCAAGTTTACATCAAGATTTTGTAATTACGTACAATCATGAACTGAAGTGCAAGGAGAGCCACTAACATGTCATGGCATTAAGGGCAGCTTAATCTAATGGCTTATAGACTATGTACATAATACTAGAGAAATTGATAGAGTTTATTTAGTTAAATATTAGATTGTTACCTTACTTTGCATTTGTTTTTAATTTAATGCAAATGATGAATGTTCCTTTTTGTCTTTGGCTTTGTAAGTGGTAAGATAAAATTGATCTACGTAGTATTTTTATCCTTTATGCTAAATGTGCATATGATTAGGTCATTCACAATGCATATTAATACCCATGGAAAAGCAACTGAAACCTTTCAGGAAGGAAACCTTTAAAACTGCCTTAGGTACTGAATCAGTAATGGAATGTTTGACGACAGTCCTAATCACCTCATTGAAGTCTTCCATCCGAGACTGATGAATTTCAATACCTCAAGAACCCATCCTGCATGATGGAATATACTACAAGACACCCATTCTGTGTAATGCAACATTACAGGAAACCCATGCTGTGAAATGCAACATTACAGGAAACCCATGCTGTGTGATGCAACATTACTGATAATCCATGCTGTGTGATGCAACAGTACAGGAAACCCATCCTGTGTAATGGGTATGTAAGGTACATACAGTTATTGCTCCAACCCTGTAAAATGTCATATAGATCAGTCACCCAAACAATCTGTTGTATCTAATTTTGATGACAAAGAATATATGAACTAAATTTAACAGGCTACTAATTTTTAAACTAGTATAATTTTAATATAAATACATGTTTCAGATTTTGTGATAGTATTTGACGGTGGGCTCATGGTTCAAATGATGGAGTGCATGCAGGTCACAACTGAAGGCTCTGGGTTCAATGCTGGGGAGGGTGGAGACATTGGGTATGTTTTCTCACGTCTGCTGCCACTTCACCTAGCAGTAATTAAGTACCTAGGTGTTAAATGGCTGTCGTGAGTTACATTCAGAGAAGAGGACCTAATGACCCCAGTGGAAATAAGCCATACCGTTTGGCTTTCTTGGGTATCCCGAGCTACTACCCTCCGGATTAATAAAGCAAATAGTACTATAATCCTTTACTACTCACTATATCAGGTAAGTACAATCTGCAGTGCAGAAGTCTTGACATCCTTTGGTAATAGTAAGACTCTCCCAGGTTGGTTTGTCACCGATGTATTTTAAACTTGTTTATGTGTGAAATGCAACAAAGTTAATTCTTAGCATAATTTGTTGGTTTAGCGCTTCTATTTGATTATAATAATAATAGCATAATTTGTATATTTATTTACATAAACCTGCAAAGTTCCTTACACCTGCCCTTGCTCGCCTAACGATAAACAGGTATACCTAAAGGTTAGTTGACTGTTGTGGATCACGACTCTTATCCTAGTAGAAGACCACAGGACCCCCCAAAAAAAAAAAAAAAAAATTGTCACATTGCTTGGTTTGCATACACCAGGGTTATTAATCCAAAGGAAGATTTCCTAACAAATCAAGGCTGCACAAAAGAGCTATGTTATACCTGAAGGAATGGTAACAGAAAACCTAACATCTTCAATTTATAGAAAATGACTAGTATGTAGAGGTAACTTGTAAAAACTTGTTAAGGACTCCAGTCACGTGAGCTATGGGCAGTTATCCCTCAAGGCAGGTTCCTTTATTCTAATGTGGAGCTCTTGATCCAAGAAATTGGATGTATCCTCCCCAGGAACTGTATGACCCCTGCAAAGAAAGTGTCCAAAACTGTGGGGATCCTCTCTAAGATACGGTATTATGTACCACAATCAGCCCTACTCACACTATACTACTCACTCATCTATCCCTACCTCACATATGCCATTTGTGCATGGGGATCAACAGCAATTACCCACCTAAAGCCAATAATAACCCAACAAAAAGCCGCAGTAAGAATTATCACACAATCCAACGCTAGGCAGCACACCCCCCCACTCTTCAAAGACCTAAACCTACTCACTGTTCAGAACATCCATACTTACTACTCTGCTATCTACATTTATAGAACCATTAATTCCAACTTTAACCCTGAGCTAAAACACTTTCTTGACAGTTGTGACAGGACCCATAGACATAATACCAGACATAAACATCTCTTTGACATTCCCGTGTCCGACTAAATCTATACAAAAATTCAATGCGCATAAAAGGGCCTAAAATCTGGAACTCCCTGCCTGAAAACTCTAGAACTGCAGACACAACCTCCATTTTCAAAAGCACCGTTAAAAAACATCTTATCTCACTTACGCACCCAACCGGTAGTTAACCATACGAAAACTACTTTATCTTGCACATATCCACAGCAAAATACACTTATTGATATCTGTGATTCTCCTTAATTTGCACATTACTAACCACAGCAAAATACACTTATTGATATCTGTGATTCCCTTAATTTGCACAGTTCCAACCAAAATTCTAATACAACTATTGCTCCATAATACTTAAGCTAGTCATAAGTTTGCCTAAGATACTCCAATATAGAATCTATATTATGCCAATATATCACCTTTATCATTAATATATAAACTAATTGCTAACTTTTTATACTAATTGTTAAATTCTCAATGTTTAAATTCCAGTACCTAAATTTTGTAAACCTAACCTTACAATCTGTATATCCATTGTATAGCTATTGAGTAAGACCTATCATAAGACTGCCTGAAAAGCCTAGGCATACCTAGGCATATTATTGGCCATCTTGTAATATCAACTTTAATGTATAACTATAAGTACCCCCCACCTTGTATTACATGAAATAAAGGATTTGAATTTGAATTTGAATTTGAAAATATATGGACAGTGAAATTTCGGTCTTAAATTTTGAGAAAATAATTATTATAGACATATAAAGCCTGATCCCTGAGGTGTAAGTAAGTTAGTTTATTCAGGTATACACAAATACATTTACATACATTATCATACATAGCAGCATATGTGTAGAGAACCTAGGATAACCCAAAAATAGTCAGTGACTTATTTCCATTGGGGTCCTTTTTATACTTTAATATTTTACATTCTAGGATATATATGTTATTATATTATAAAGGATATATGTATACTAGGAATAAGGTAAAAAGAGTTATTTACATATACATGTGTTAGCTAAAAAAAAAAAATCATTCTCCTCCCTTTCTGTCGCTACATTCATTAGGTACCTTTTGGTTTTCTTCTTGAACTGGCTCATACTATGACTGGCTTTGACATGTGCAGGCAGTCTGTTCCATTCCTTTATTGTTGTACAATAAAAGGTGTTTGAAGCCTGGCCACTGACTGTGGGTACTACAAAGTTGTGCTCTCTCCCCCTAGTACTATGACTGCTTTGGTTCCCAGCCTTGACAAAATTGGCAGCAAGATATTCTGGACACTGTTTGTGAGCAATTTTATAAACTTGATTTAATTTAAGTTGTTTTACTCTGTCTTCAATATTCAGCATATCCAATTGTTGTAATTCATCCTGGCCTACATGCTCTCTTGGACCCAGGTCCAGGATGAATCATACCATTTTGTTCTGGGTGATTTGCAGCTTATCTTTCAGTTTTTTTTTGTCAAGGCAGAGTACCATGAAGAGCAAGCGTAGTCCATATGACATTGCATAAGGGCTAGACATAGTGTCCTGCGAGGCTCAGTAGGTAGACACTGTGCTTGTCTGTAGAGGAACTTCAGTCTGGCATTCGCTTTCTTTACTACACTGTTCCCTTTCAATTCTCCTGACATGCATGGGTCAAAGGGGATTCCCAGATATTTTACTGAGGAAACTGAAGTGGGGTGGGGGTGGGGTTGGTAATTAGCTCTTGAAAATAATAAGGCACTTTTTAAATATTTTTAACCGGGTTTAGCGCTTGGTTTGGTTATAATAATGATTATTATTTTTTCTAAAAAATTATCCTCCTTCCAGTTTATCCGTTTTACCTTGCAGGGAGAAGAAATATATTTTTCACCGGTAAATTTGCAGCTAAGAGATGTTATTCTACCTCAGCTCAATTCATAGATCAACTTTGTAGTGCATCTTATGAGGATGTCACTAGAAACAGTTACCGGCCAGGTTTCTATTATGAGGATGTCACTAGAAACAGTTACCGGCCAGGTTTCTATTATGAGGATGTCACTAGAAACAGTTACCGGCCAGGTTTCTATTATGAGGATGTCACTAGAAACAGTTACCGGCCAGGTTTCTATTATGAGGATGTCACTAGAAACAGTTACTGGCCAGGTTTCAATTATGAGGATGTCACTAGAAACATTTACTGGCTAGGTTTCTATTATGAGGATGTCACTAGAAACAGTTACCGGCCAGGTTTCTATTATGAGGATGTCACTAGAAACAGTTACCGGCCAGGTTTCTATTATGAGGATGTCACTAGAAACAGTTACTGGCCAGGTTTCAATTATGAGGATGTCACTAGAAACATTTACTGGCTAGGTTTCTATTATGAGGATGTCACTAGAAACAGTTACCGGCCAGGTTTCTATTATGAGGATGTCACTAGAAACAGTTACCGGCCAGGTTTCTATTATGATGTCACTCGCAACAGTTAACGGCCAGGTTTCTATTTATTGCAAGGTGAACATGGGCAACAGGATAAGGAAACATGATGAGGACACATGTGCCTTATTATTGACTGAAACATTTCGCGTACACAGTAGGCTTCTTCAGTCAAATACAGAGGCAGTAGGCGTAATAGTCAAGATGTAATCAGTCCATCAAAGTTGGAGGAATAGTTTTTCGAGCTGGTCAATCCCTTATCCTGGATTAGTGTTTAGCTCTATAGTCTAGAACACTGTTGCAGACTATGTGCAAAGTAGTTAGTGTACTAAAACTCCCTTAAAAATTTATGCGTTTGCCAGGTTTAGTTATAACTGAGTCTGAAGCATTTATGAATAATACTCCCAATTATTGTCAAGACTAGTAACACGAACACAGTCGAGGACAAGGAGTATAAAAGTGCTTACATATGGCGTTTGAAAGTTGTTGAAATGTGTGTGTGTGTGTGTGTGTGTGTGTGTGTGTGTGTGTGTACTCGCCTATTTGTGGTTGCAGGGGTCGAGTCACAGCTGGCCCCGCCTCTTCGCTGGTTGCTACTAGGTTCACTACTCGTGTGTGTGTACTCGCCTATTTGTGGTTGCAGGGGTCGATACATAACTCCTGGCCCCGCCTCTTCACTGATCGCTACTAGGTCCTGTGTGTGCGTGTGTGTGAGAGTTACCAATTGTCAAAGGAACTTTTCGATATGTGTGTAAATGAAGGTAGTGCAGGTGAGAGCAACAGAAGGTAGTGACTAATAATATGGAGTTTGAAGATTGGAAACCTAAATTACTTATGTAGGCCCCAGTTTCTAGGGAGGAGGCGCTACCAGCTGCTACACCGATGGGTTGGTGGAAGAGCCACCAGTAAACATGCTTAGGGAGAGAATGTTCTGCGATTAAAGTATTTTTTATAACTTGAAAATTCTCCTCAAAGAAAGTTTCTTGATGCTGGTGAGGGGTTGTGATCCAAGGAATTGGGTCTGACCTTCCCCCTTCCTTAGGATATGTATAACACCTTAGGCTTTGTATGACGCTCTTTCTCCCTACCATGAATGTACTATACACACCAAGTCGGGCCGAAACGTCGTCGTAAGCTCCTCTATTTTATATGTGCGGGTTGTGTGTGTATTGTTCCAGTCACGGTATTGTGCCTTTTTGTTATTTATGAATGTACTAATTTAAGTATAATTTTTTCCTTCAGAATTTTGGATTGTAATCCAACGAGGTTCTGTAGGAAACAAGGCAAGGTATTATGTCCCATGATGCAGGGAAGTGTTGCTGTTGTATTGGCATATAATAGGTTTTTTTATTCACTGCGGGATTCTTTGCAGTTGTCATGATCGATTTCGGAGATTATCTGCTACAAAAATGATTTGAAGGACGTGTGTGCAAGGGTTAAGGTGGGTTTGCCTTTAGATATTAATATCAGTGAAAACATTTCTTTCAGTAATAGATCTCGTGATGCTAGGAGTGTTATGGTAGTTCAGCATGTCAAACGCATTCTAATAATAGGACATGGAATTCTTAACATGATTGTCATACCTTCGGCAAAGTTTCAAGTCGTCAAAGCATTATGATGTTAGTCACCATAACAAGAAGTTGAGGATGCTGGAGTCGAGACCATTTAATGTGTGAAGGAGGGTTCTTTACGCGCCGCCAAGATTTAATGTGTTGAGGAGGGTACTTGACGAGTTGCGAAGGACATTTAAAATGTTGTGGAGGGTACTGGACGTGTTATGGAGGGTACTGGACGTGTTATGGAGGGTATTGGACGTGTTATGGAGGGTATTGGACGTGTTATGGAGGGTATTGGACGTGTTATGGAGGGTATTGGACGTGTTATGGAGGGTATTGGACGTGTTATGGAGGGTATTGGACGTGTTATGGAGGGTATTGGACGTGTTATGGAGGGTATTGGACGTGTTATGGAGGGTACTGGTCATGTTGTGGAGGGTACTGGACATGTACTGGAGGGCAGTCAAAATAAACCATTGTCCAACATTTTATTCCGGTCACAATAATTATTTTAAATATACAATATATGACATTTAGACAGTGATGATACAGAAATATATACAGACATTATTTACAATCAACTTAAAACATCTATGGAAGATTACATAATGATACAGGCGATGGGTGGGGGAATGAGGGGGCGGGGGTTGGTTCTTTAATAAATAAATACTACCGTGTGTTCCTTCACTGGTTTTTTAATTGATTTAGGCCTCGTATATGATTTGAATGTTTTAATTTTTGTATACAGTAAGTTAGGTAGAATTTAAATTAGGATCACCCAATTGTGTGTGTGTGTGTGTGTTTGTATTTTACTCAGGCAAATCTACATACACATAAGTTATATGAATTTGTATGATGCTTCTGAGAGAATGAACATGTTTTAGGCATGGAGGGGTACATGTCGATTTAATATAAGATGACCCAAGATTTAAGCTAGGATAAACCAAGATTTAACCTAGGATAACCCAGTGTCTTGTTTTTAAGATGAGTGACAAGCCTGGCCCTTGGCGGGATGGGGAAGAAAACAATGGAAAGTCATGAAAGGCCTGTCACTGGTATACCTCAAAGGGCGCGCGGCTTACCTATTTATCTATCAACTACCTTCCTAAGTAACTATTTTGCAATGTCTCAGAGAAACAGTTCTGAAAATAGTTTAAGTAGCTGAATTTATTGAACAGATTGAACAAATTCTTTGTAAAGTCAGGAAACATATTCATTTGTTTTACGTTTTCAATCCATATTTTTTTAATATAATTTTTTAAAAATCTTATCACAAATCATAATTTTTAACGAAACGTCCGTCTCCCATCGAAATGGGTGCCCTACCCTCCCCCCCCCCCAAGAAAAATAAAAAATCTCCATCATTCATTCAATAGCTCTCTTAAAAGTGTGCAGACATAACACTCCAAATGACTTTCCGAACTGCAACATTGTCTACCACCCCAGTTTGAGAATGCTGGCACTGTGCTTCTCTCCTCCAGTCCTGCATTTGCGTCTTAGGGCTAAGACCAGTACATTTCCTCTTGTTTCTCCTACTTTGCTGTGATATAAGCGCTGACAATCATTTCTTATTTTGGGTTATACTGATATTTGATTTTTACGAGACTGGCGAGACAGACAGACACACACACATGAGATTATATACGTATATATATATTACACAATCTCGGTGTAATCTGGAATCAAACTAGAGTCATAACCTCCATATCACTACCGGATAAAGTGGTCGTCTAGATCACCCATAGCCCACTCTGTCTCGCCCACCAACCCACATGCATCCTCCCAACTATTTCCCCCTTCACTGTGCCATTTAATAAGACATTGTCTGGCCATATCAAAACCAATTTCAGCTTGTTTTAAGTTATGTTGCTAACGTACACAGTGTGCGTATGTGTGTACGTACGTACGTACTCGGTAGGTGGGTGGCTGGAGGGGGTCAGGTGGTGCACGGACCACCACCTGCTTGGATGAGGTATTAGACTACCTCAATGGAAAACTTCTGCAACCATCTCACAAACATCACTTTCCTCGCTATTCTTTGTGAAATGATAATATATTGTCACTTTGAATACTATAATGTTCGTAGGGAAGCGCTAATCCTGTTGCGGGAATAGTATAATAATGCGCCTTAGCGTGTGTTCGCTTGTACGTTTGTCTAAGATCTATCTTTATTAATTATATGATGGAAGTATGGCATTATGTTTTAAATTACTGTAATTAGTGCAGCGTTTGTCATAAACTAAATTTGTGGCGCCTCCGTCATGTGAACAAGAGTTAGCGCCACAACTCTCATCAGGAACTGCGTCATCCTCAGACACCCTCAAGAAAATACGCTTTAACCGTAGATCAGCCTTTTATTTGGGGCAAAGTTTCGCTCTGTTCTATCGAGAACGAAACGTTGCTTTAAATAAAAGCTTGCTTTGCAACGTGTCTTGACTAGTATTGGCAGTATGGTGTATGGTCACAGAGGTACTACCTGTCTAAACATTTGAAGCTGCCGTAGCTACTGTTACACATGGTGGAATGTTTGACGATAGCCTCATCACCTTAGCGAAGCCTCCTACCTCAGGCTGACACATTCCACGAGTGCAAGCCATCCTGTGTGATGGAGTATGACAGTGAAACATACCTAGCTTTTGTTTCCACTCGAGAAAATTCACTAGCCCTCTCAGTCATTTATCATGTTTAAAGACGAGTGCTAAATCCGTATGGGGATCCTGCAACACCCGTGGTATGGGAAGTAATCAGGTTTGATCTAAGGAGATGGTAGGTTTAAATTTCTTGAATTCAAAAGCCCCCCTCACCTATATCAAGGCAAAATTAACTGTAGATTTAACCAGCATAGTTGGACCATCTCGTTCAAATCCTACTTCAAATTCATTCTTTTTCTTGCAGAAACAACAAAACTGTCAAGTCTGTTAAGGGGAAGGAGACAGGTCGTGGGGTTGCCACTCCTCCCTCGACCACCCGATCGAACACCACCACCACCGCCGCAGACGACAACTGTTGGGTCGCCCTGGGCGGTGGTGTTTTTGTGTCCGGCCACGGCACAGCCTCCGTGTTGCATCGTACCTGCTGTCTCCTCCACCGTCTCTCTCCCATCTTTCCCAGTATGTTTCATCTCGGGTATCTCTCTCTCTCAGTTTATCCCAGGAACTCTCTATCTACTTGAGGGAAATGGACATTAATGCATTCACTTGGGGCACCTTTACTGAAGACGTTTCGGTTCTTGCACCTTGATCACTTTGAATACACAAGTTGAATATACGAGCATCCCTAGGTAAAAAGATATATAACAAAGAATGTTACTTGTATGACGTTTCAACCACTAGTGTGTGTATAAGAGGTTTTTCTTTGTTATAAATGCCTTTATATAAACATCCTCACGGCATTTTTTTTTTTTTTTCAAATTCTTAAGCGTATCTCACAGTATCTCTAAAGCATCTCCGTTATCTCGCCTAAGACGTTTCCCAGAATTTTTATCATCTTCCATCTATCTCTGTATCTCTCGCAGTCTCATCCATGATCTCTCCAGTCTGTTCACCATCTCTATATACCAACATCTTTCCCCAGATTCTCTAGCGTATCTCAAAGTGTTGAAAAAAATGCAAAATAAGATCTTTATGACCACTATGTGTTTAGTGATTCGCCATGATAATTTTACAGTATGTCTCATCTAGCTTCTTTTACAGCATTCCAACTATCGTTTGAGAGACATCTGCACAAGTGTAGACACGAATACGAGGAGAGAAAATCTGATAAAACTGTTTAAAACGGCCCTGGAAGGAAGGTAGGTGACTTTATGTTGATGGATCTATCTTCTGTTTCGTTGGATCTATTCTGATTGCGTCCCATTCCTCAGGCCCGATAAGACTACAACGTATTTAGCACTTTCCCGTGTATATAATAGACGTCTTGGCGGAGAGGCGTCAGTAATCTAGGTCCTGAGACCAACAACAAAACGAACCACACTCTCTCCGACCTGTTCCCAGACTCTCTCTAGCTTTCATCCTGAGCTTAGACGTGACTGAGGAAGTGGTGTTACTGGTAGTGGTGGTAGTGTTGGGGTTATTGGAGGTGGTGGTAGTAGCATTAGTGGGGGGAAGGGGGTTGAGATGACGGTGGTGTTCCGTGTAAAGTTAGTGGTTATGCTGGTAATGACTGGTAGTCATGGTTTGTCATGGCACTGAATGTGTTAATTATGATAGTCGAGGGGGATAGTAATGATGGTGGTGACTATGATAGTAATGATGGTGACAGTTATGGTGGTGGTGGTAGTAGCTATGATAGCAGTAGTTCTGATGGTAGGGTATACGGGTGTCAGGGAGGGCGCACCGAGGTCCTGGAGGTGCCTTCAGGCAAGCATGTGACCATACCCCCGGAAGGCACCCAGGTGAACAGAGGGCAACAGGTGGTGCGGGAAGTTTCCCTTACTACGTCTCGCCCTACACAGGAATCGAACCCGTGGTCTCATGATTACGTGCTAGCAGCGCTGACCTTCCAAAGAGAGGTGATTTTGATGCTGAGAAAGGACTTTGGATTGAAGGAATTGGAGCTACCCTATAATCATAATAATGTACTTTAAAGGTCACTGCAAGGTCAGTGTTATTTTGTGCATTATTTTTTCTGTATAATAATTACCTTCAATTAATACTTTTCATTAATAAATAGTATCCGAATGACAATGTGTGTGTGTTTGTGTGTGTATATATATATATATATATATATATATATATATATATATATATATATATATATATATATATATATATATATTGTGTGTGTGTGTGTAGCTCTGAGTTGTTATCTATGTTGTTTTACTCCCTATTGTATTCTTGTCAATGTATTTTGTCTTGAAATAAAGTTTATATATATATATAATATATATATATATATATATTGTTTATGTAGAGGTAAAGGGTGACTGCGTAGAAACGATGATACACTAGGCTAGCCACAGTGACACCACAAGAACCGGTGTTTACCCTCCACCATCGTAATTGCTGTCAATATATCTTCCAGCACCACTGTCATCATTATTATCATCTCCCGACACCACGGTGTTAGGTGTTACCCGTATCACCCACCCGCAGTTATAGCAAAAATTATTGTATGCTCGGCTTGTTTGGTAAAATAATCGTTGGTGAATACTTGAGTCGGAGGTCAGGTTGTAGTAGCAAGTTTATTAAGACAAAAATGTATCTCAGAGGGATGAAAGTAGTTACAGCGATTTTCACGTCTCAAAGATACCTAGTATTATGATGGGTCGCTTCAAGCAGTGATGAAGCTACCTTGCCTACATCAGTCCAGCTGACAAGGCTGATCCATCGATTTATTTTCTAGCATAGCTGTTACCCCACTAAGCAGGGTAATCCAAGAAAGAAAACACTGACCATCACTCATTCTTTAACTATTCCAGGGGTAAACTAACATTGTGATCTAATACCCAGTGAACTACTCATCCTCGCCCACTTCTCAAATTACCGGCATCGTATTTCTCTCCAAACCCAACATTACATTAGGTGAGTTAATTGAATTCCTTCAATGATAGTCTGGCACTACAGCTGGGTCCATACTACCATTCTTAGACTAACAATTCGTCAAATTCCAAAGCCGCTTGTTTCCAGTTCAGTCTAACGTGTTCACATGTGTTTGATATATTGTTCAAACCCCCTTCCTCTCTAAATACATCAATTTATTTTCCTTATTTTACAGACCCTCTCAAACTCCTACACCAATCTTTGCAACTTCTCTAAGGAATCTCCCAAGAGTACTGTGTCATCAGCAAACAGCAACTGCGACAACTCTCAACTTTCTAACACTAATCTCAACTTTCCTGACAATAATTTAATGAGGTTTGTAATTGATGTTTCTTAACTTACTATGGTAGTATTTACAGCATTTACCCGTATGTTTAGTGTTTGTTTATTGTTTCTGATTATTAGCTTTATCCTTGACTTTATTGTATATATTTGTTTATGGTTATAGTACTACCATCACTCACAACTTTCCACTTCTTTTTATAAGGACATCTATACAGTTATTAAACTTTTACAATGACATTACACATTCTTGCTAAAATACCTCTTTAATGACAGCATTTCCCTTCTCTCCTACATACTCTAACCTGAACCTAACTCTTTCCATAAACTGCAGCTCTTCTCTATCCTCTCATAGTCCCCTTACCTCCAGTAATGTAAATATTATCCTCTCCTCACATCCCTCTTTTATTCTATACCAATGATACATTTCAGAGAAATGCTAATGTAACTTTACTGCGTCTCCATTTTCATATCAATATAGTTTTCAGGAAGGTGTGGGAGTGGATATGATAGTGTTGGTGACGGTGATGAGTGGGTGTCATGAAGTGTTGGTGAAGGTGATGAGTGGGTGTCATGAAGTGAAGGTGATGAGTGGGTGTGATGAAGTGAAGGTGATGAGTGGGTGTGATGAAGTGTTGGTGAGGGTGATGAGTGGTTGTGATGAAGTGTTGGTGAGGGTGATGAGTGGTTGTGATGAAGTGTTGGTGAGGGTGATGAGTGGGTGTGATGAAGTGTTGGTGACGGTGATGAGTGGTTGTGGCGTGGTGTAGTGTAGACGTCATACTAGTGAGGGTGATGTATGGTGTTACACTAGGTGAGAGGTGATGTATGGTGTTACACTAGGTGAGATGTGATGTATGGTGTTACACTAGGTGAGATGTGATGTATGGTGTTACACTAGGTGAGATGTGATGTATGGTGTTACACTAGGTGAGATGTGATGTATGGTGTTACACTAGTGAGGGTGATGTATGGTGTTACACTAGTGAGGGTGATGTATGGTGTTACACTAGGTGAGAGGTGATGTATGGTGTTACACTAGTGAGGGTGATGTATGGTGCTACACTAGGTGAGGGTGATGTATGGTGTTACACTAGGTGAGGGGTGATGTATGGTGTTACACTAGTGAGGGTGATGTATGGTGTTACACTAGGTGAGGGGTGATGTATGGTGTTACATTAGGTGAGGGTGATGTATGGTGCTACACTAGTGAGGGGTGATGTATGGTGCTACACTAGGTGAGGGGTGATGTATGGTGTTACACTAGGTGAGGGGTGATGTATGGTGTTACACTAGGTGAGGGGTGATGTATGGTGTTACACTAGGTGAGGGGTGATGTATGGTGTTACACTAGGTGAGGGTGATGTATGGTGTTACACTAGGTGAGGGGTGATGTATGGTGTTACACTAGGTGAGGGGTGATGTATGGTGTTACACTAGGTGAGAGGTGATGTATGGTGTTACACTAGGTGAGATGTGATGTATGGTGTTACACTAGTGAGGGTGATGTATGGTGTTACACTAGGTGAGAGTGATGTATGGTGTTACACTAGGTCAGGGGTGATGTATGGTGTTACATTATATGAGGGGTGATGTATGGTGTTACAATAGGTGAGGGGTGATGTATGGTGTTACACTAGGTGAGGGGTGATGTATGGTGTTACACTAGTGAGGGGTGATGTATGGTGTTACACTAGGTGAGGGGTGATGTATGGTGTTACATTAGGTGAGGGGTGATGTATGGTGTTACACTAGGTGAGGGTGATGTATGGTGTTACACTAGTGAGGGTGATGTATGGTGTTACACTAGGTGAGGGTGATGTATAGTGTTACATTAGGTGAGGGTGATGTATGGTGTTACACTAGGTGAGGGGTGATGTATGGTGTTACATTAGGTGAGGGTGATGTATGGTGTTACACTAGTGAGGGTGATGTATGGTGTTACACTAGGTGAGGGTGATGTATGGTGTTACACTAGGTGAGGGTGATGTATGGTGTTACACTAGGTGAGGGGTGATGTATGGTGTTACACTAGTGAGGGTGATGTATGGTGTTACACTAGGTGAGGGTGATGTATGGTGTTACACTAGTGAGGGTGATGTATGGTGTTACACTAGGTGAGGGGTGATGTATGGTGTTACACTAGGTGAGGGGTGATGTATGGTGTTACACTAGTGAGGGTGATGTATGGTGTTACACTAAGTGAGGGGTGATGTATGGTGTTACACTAGGTGAGGGGTGATGTATGGTGTTACACTAGGTGAGGGGTGATGTATGGTGTTACACTAGTGAGGGTGATGTATGGTGTTACACTAGTGAGGGTGATGTATGGTGTTACACTAGTGAGGGTGATGTATGGTGTTACACTAGGTGAGGGGTGATGTATGGTGTTACACTAGTGAGGGTGATGTATGGTGTTACACTAGTGAGGGTGATGTATGGTGTTACACTAGTGAGGGTGATGTATGGTGTTACACTAGTGAGGGTGATGTATGGTGTTACACTAGTGAGGGTGATGTATGGTGTTACACTAGGTGAGGGTGATGTATGGTGTTACACTAGTGAGGGTGATGTATGGTGTTACACTAGTGAGGGTGATGTATGGTGTTACACTAGGTGAGGGATGATGTATGGTGTTACACTAGGTGAGGGATGATGTATGGTATTACACTAGTGAGGGTGATGTATGGTGTTACACTAGGTGAGGGATGATGTATGGTGTTACACTAGGTGAGGGATGATGTATGGTGTTACACTAGGTGAGGGGTGATGTATGGTGTTACACTAGTGAGGGTGATGTATGGTGTTACACTAGGTGAGGGATGATGTATGGTGTTATACTAGGTGAGGGGTGATGTATGGTGTTACACTAGTGAGGAGTGATGTATGGTGTTACACTAGGTGAGGGGTGATGTATGGTGTTACACTAGTGAGGGGTGATGTATGGTGTTACACTAGGTGAGGGATGATGTATGGTGTTACACTAGGTGAGGGGTGATGTATGGTGTTACACTATTGAGGGGTGATGTATGGTGTTACATTAGGTGAGGGTGATGTATGGTGTTACACTAGTGAGGGTGATGTATGGTGTTACACTAGTGAGGGGTGATGTATGGTGTTACACTAGTGAGGGGTGATGTATGGTGTTACACTAGTGAGGGTGATGTATGGTGTTACACTAGGTGAGGGGTGAAGTATGGTGTTACACTAGTGAGGGGTGATGTATGGTGTTACACTAGGTGAGGGATGATGTATGGTATTACACTAGTGAGGGTGATGTATGGTGTTACACTAGGTGAGGGATGATGTATGGTGTTACACTAGGTGAGGGGTGATGTATGGTGTTACACTAGGTGAGGGATGATGTATGGTGTTACACTAGGTGAGGGGTGATGTATGGTGTTACACTAGTGAGGGTGATGTATGGTGTTACACTAGGTGAGGGGTGATGTATGGTGTTAAACTAGTGAGGGGTGATGTATGGTGTTACACTAGTGAGGGTGATGTATGGTGTTACACTAGGTGAGGGGTGATGTATGGTGTTACACTATTGAGGGTGATGTATGGTGTTACACTAGGTGAGGGTGATGTATGGTGTTACACTAGTGAGGGGTGATGTATGGTGTTACACTAGTGAGGGGTGATGTATGGTGTTACACTAGGTGATGAGTGATGTATGGTGTTACACTAGTGAGGGTGATGTATGGTGTTACACTAGGTGAGGGATGATGTATGGTGTTACACTATTGAGGGGTGATGTATGGTGTTACACTAGTGAGGGTGATGTATGGTGTTACACTAGTGAGGGTGATGTATGGTGTTACACTAGGTGAGGGGTGATGTATGGTGTTACACTAGGTGAGGGATGATGTATGGTGTTACACTAGTGAGGGTGATGTATGGTGTTACACTAGGTGAGGGATGATGTATGGTGTTACACTAGTGAGGGTGATGTATGGTGTTACACTAGTGAGGGTGATGTATGGTGTTACACTAGGTGAGGGATGATGTATGGTGTTACACTAGTGAGGGTGATGTATGGTGTTACACTAGGTGAGGGGTGATGTATGGTGTTACACTAGGTGAGGGATGATGTATGGTGTTACACTAGTGAGGGTGATGTATGGTGTTACACTAGGTGAGGGATGATGTATGGTGTTACACTAGTGAGGGTGATGTATGGTGTTACACTAGTGAGGGGTGATGTATGGTGTTACACTAGGTGAGGGATGATGTATGGTGTTACACTAGGTGAGGGGTGATGTATGGTGTTACACTATTGAGGGGTTCTTGATCTAAGGAACTTGATTTATCCTTTCCATGGATCAGACGTGATCGCCTCCCATTCCACAGGCGCTACATGACTACTACAGTGAAGCGCTCCCCCCCCCCCGCTTAAAAATTAACACATGGCTAGTAAACAAACTCTGTACGTTTTCCACCACCACTATCTCAACTATACGAAAGGACATAAGAATGAAGGTACTGCAGCAGGCCCATGCTAGGCAGGTTCAACTCGCACCCGCCGACGCGCACTCATGATCCTGTCCGACGTATTCTTAAAGCTACGTGAAGTTTTTGCCTCCGACTCTACCTTGGAATTTGTTCCGCTTATCTGCAATTCTATTGCCAATGTATTACAATACATAGCTTTGTATTGTAAAATATAGTTTATTATTGAAATATATAGCTTAATATTGGAACGTATTGTTTAAAAGTGGAACACAGTATTGCAATATATAGCTTAATATTGCAACATATAGTTTAATGTTGCAACACATAGCTTAACATTACAACTTATAGCTTAATATTGCAACACCGCTTAATATTGTAACATAACTAATTAGTATCGCAACGTATAGATTAATGCTGCAGCACAGTATTGAAACAATATTGCAACATAGCTTAGTACTGCAACAGATAGCTTAGTATCGCAACATATGGCTTATATTATGCATCTCAGTTTGATAAGTTATAAAATATATATTTCAATATATATTATCTATTGGATATAGTGTTGGTAGTCTTCCGGGTTCTGCTTCTCATAACCAGTTAATAAACACCAGTTTATATAAATGTCAATTATTTGGGCGATATATACTCTTGATAAACATTACCCTGTAGATAAACATTACTCGGACAGTACACGGTAGATATTCTTTATTGTGTGTTTTAAAATCAGGGTTTATATACAGTAACCTCTCTTATATAGTGTGATTTTTGTAAATGCGATTGCAAAAATGCACCCAAAATTAAATATCAATGCAATATAAAGACAAGATTTACTACTAGTATTCTGTGGGAGCTATCTGGGGTAGGGGAGCTGATGTTAACCTCTGAATAGTTTCCTGCATCGTGTGTAAGTTTACAGCAGCCGTACTGTAGATGTTAGACAATGCAATCTAGTACAGTGAAGAGTATTATAATGAGGGAGAAGCGCTGAATCCGTAGGAGCTATACAACGCGCTGGAAGTGGGAGGCAATGAGGTTCGATCCAAAATAGGTGGCGGAAGGATGTCAAATCCTTCACCGGTATCATGGCACCTCCCTAGAGGTGGACAGTGAAGATAATTTTTATTAAAAATATACTTCCTGTCCTAACTGATATTCCGTAATGATATTCGTGATTGTTTATTTAATGGTTTAGTTATGAATATACGTAGATGTGAGTTTTTCTGTTAAATAGTTTGGCCTATTGTGCAAGTGGTGAAGGAACACACGGTCTCGAGGACACAGCTGGAGGATTACCGACAAGCATGAGGGCAAAGACAGGTTACGGTGCAAGCTTTTATTGGGACGACGTTTTACTCTGTGTAGAGCTGCTGATAAACCTCTAAACAAAGCGAAATTGTCCCAGTAAAAGTCTGATCTGTAACCTGTGTTTGTCTTCACGCGGTCTCCGTGTTGTACACGGATTCTCATAACATCCGGGGCTGGGTAAGGCGTAAGCTTACTTGAGACAACCGTCTTAAGGTGGAGACTAAAACCGAATGTCAGGTAGACATGATCACATATGCTGTTCCTAGTTTGAAAATCATGATAACTGTAGTTTTGATATATATATATATATATATATATATATATATATATATATATATATATATATATATATATATATATATATATACACATGTATATATTTTCTGCAGAAAGATATTAAAATGATATAAATTAGTGTTCTTAGTTTCAAACTCAAACAGGAACATGATTTCAATCTCCATTCTAATGTATAAGATGATTCATGTTAGAAATATTTCCACTTATGACGTGACTCAGAGAAACTGATTTTAGCTTCCATTCTTCTGTTTCATCTTCGTCTTTTCTGGAGTACAAGTGGACCTGGGGGAGAAAAGGAGGGAGGTGAAGGATACC
The DNA here is from genome assembly GCA_009830355.1 of Cherax destructor. NCBI lineage: Eukaryota > Metazoa > Arthropoda > Malacostraca > Decapoda > Parastacidae > Cherax > Cherax destructor. The sequence goes on from WNWK01002755.1 coordinate 33,304, forward strand.
AAAATAGCTTCTCTAAGGGCATTCAAGGGCGGGGAGAAGTGAAAACCTTAGACGTTTTCGAATGAACTGGCCGGTCATGGAACACCACCCACTGCTTGGACCACCACCTATACGGTCTTCACGGAGGACAAATTAACTCTTTATTTACGCCATTCCAGGTATTTTCATTCACAGACTTGCGATCTCTATATTTTGAAAGTATATAAAACTGTAGCTGGAGTGGAAAATATGGTGAAGATGGGCTGAAGTGGGGCCGTCATTGTGGGTTGAGTTGCCAGACCGTCCAGGCTACACCTACACATAGGAACATAGAACAGAGACATCATGACCTCTGCGACGCCTTGTGACCCGACCTCGCCAGGAGGGCACACTCCTCGCTCTTTCACTTCTTGTTCAAGACTCTGACGAGGATGGAGAACATTAAGAAACTGGGAGGGCAGTGACTGATTATGCTTCCACATTCTTAACGCCTCTTTTTTTTTTCTAAGCACTAGTCACTTTTAGTATTTTAATGTCTTTATCGAAAGATGCTACCAGGAATTTGCACTAGGCAGCATGTGGTCAACCCAAGAGGACTCCTGACACAGCAGCGAGTGTGATAATTCCCACGCGATGTAACGTCTATATACTGCCTTGTTTCCAGTCAACTCTGTGTCTGGCAGCTCCAACAGTTCAGCGCCGACATTCGCCACTATAAAACGCAACACTATAAACTCCCATCTACCATAAAACACAAACCACTTCAAGGCTTCAGTTCCATCCACTCCCAGCTCTCATTAAACATTTACTGCCTATTTTATGATGTAGCGGATAGCGGCGAGGATGTTTCCAAAGTTTGGCTGCACACTTGGTGTGTAAACCCATCTTTTTTTTTTTAACCTCCCTTACGAGGACACTGCCATGCAGAATTACAGCACTGTCTTGCACAATGTTGTTTTCAAGGCTGAGGCTGCAAGTACCGAGGGAGGAGGTGGGGTAACCGCAGGTACTGGAGAGGTCGACTTTGATGGTTATTAGAACGTCACACGGGAGTGCCACACCAGAGCATCGAGCGTCACACGGGAGTGCCACACGAGGGCCACGAGCGTCACACGGGAGTGCCACACGAGGGCCACGAGCGTCACACGGGAGTGCCACACGAGGGCCACGAGCGTCACACGGGAGTGCCACACCAGGGCCACGAGCGTCACACGGGAGTGCCACACCAGGGCCACGAGCGTCACACGGGAGTGCCACACACCTTGGTCTAGAGTACTGGCAATAGATCAAACATATACGCCAAGGTGACCATTTCTCAAGCCTTTAGTTAACATACAAGTTAGGACTTTTTAGTTAAGTGTCATCGCCTCCCCCTATTTTTTTGAACATTCCACCAGGGCGGAGTAGGAGGAGGGGGAGTAGGAGATGGGGGAATAGGAGGTAGGGGAGTGGGGTCGCGGTGGGGGTGTTGGGGAGGGGCGCCTGGACGACGCGGGCGGCCCCTTGTGTCCTGGAAGGTAGCGTGAGAGGAGCGGCATTATCCCTCCTGTGAGACCTCCGGAGAGGCCCCCGGAGAGGCCCCCGGTGATGCCTCCGGTGATGCCTCCGGTGACGTCGCAGCCGACCACCTCACACGGTCTCTGGCGTCATCAGAGGTCAGCTTCATGTCACCAAACCAGACCCTCATTCACTTGATGATCGAAGTTACCGCTCTGACCTGTCAGAAAGAAGACTGTGTTAGGTGGGAGTGAAGGAGCACTGATGACGGGTCTACCGGTCTATATTGAAGACAGTTACGCAACACTTGCGTATCGTTACTGGCGAAATGTATCGCCGGCATAACAGGCTTTCTGGTTCATAATGACCGTCTCTCAAGTCTGAGGAGCTGATTGCCTCAAAATTTCCACTCGAGTTGTGTTGACTCCAGCAGTAGAGAAAGATAATGCAATCCCTAGGACTGTTTTATTATTTTTTATTTGTAATTTTACCTTGTATTATTTATTTTATTATGGAACGGTAAATCCGTAGGGGTCATGTAGCGCCTAGAGAATGGTAAACATTGATGTTTCATCCAAGGAATGGGAAGGTAGCTCTAATTCCTTAGATCAAGAGCCCTCGAGCAGCATTAAAGCACTCTCCTTGAAGGGACGCTACCTGTTCAGAAGAGGTTGCGAAAACAGACCCTTAAGTGGGGCCCCTTGATGCTGGTGAAGTGCTTTTCATCTAAGGAACTTGAGCTACCCTCCCCTTAGATCAAACCTATTTACTCGCCATTATACAGACGATGTACGATCCTTATGGGTATAACAAAAACCTATGAAAATAATAAGAGAATAGTATAGAAGCTAGATATATTGATGTTGAAAATGTTTAATGTCGTTACAGATGAGAGAGAGAGAGAGAGAGAGAGAGAGAGAGAGAGAGAAGCATGCACGAGTAACGGGACTACCTCTACTGACCACCATGCGCCATGATCATGCCGTCAGGGGAGGATCTCTGTGATAGCGAAAGCATATCAGGGGGCTGAGTCATGAAGTGCCCCGCCTCGGAGACTGGGGGAGCCCCCAGCCCACCCAGCCCTGGGAAGTCGCTCATTGGTCCCCCAGGGGGCAGTGGCTGCTCCATGGAGGGCGGCAGACCTGCAAAACACCAGCAAGTCACTATTAGATTATACAGTGATGAGAGAGGATACACCACGTAAGAGTCATGTACACTGTTAACATATGTTACTGAGGAAACTCTTCGCCAAGAATGGTTTCTTCAGTCCTAGGGAGAGAAGGATAATATATTTGGCAGGAACAAAGTCCTGACGGGGAATTTTGCCAGATAGTGACCCGTTACTGGCTCTCTGAGTGTCGGAGCTTGACAAATGGGGTACCGTTTACATTCATAGTCATTAACAGGTCACTGACGTTCAGGTATATTTCACTACACCTATAAGCATTATTAGACTAACATAGCATTAAATATTACAAAAGCTAATACAACTTAAGTACAAGTGATGTAGCAGTTAGCTACAATCTGCACAGACGCCCTGTGGTGTGGGCACAACGCGTCGTGTTGGGTTCAAGTGCGTACGATGGTGTGAGTTATACCAAAGTCAACAAACTCGTCTTGCTACCTTCCTTACCCAGACGGAGCTCGTAGGTACTAGTGCAGCAGGAGTCACCGTTGCATCTGTGGTGTTTGAGGAGGTGTTATCGCTAGTATGAGGCTCATAATCCCCCCAAAACTCGACTCAATTGGAGCCAAGTCCTCCCATCACGGCGCCTGGGTCGCAGCCCAACCTCCAGGTGACAGAGGTTTGCTCTGTTCTGTGCCTCCTGCAGAGGTAACCAGGCGAAGTATATATAGCGCACAACAGCGTGTAAACACTCGGACATTCTTTCGGGAGCCACTGACAGGTTTGCAAACCTACATGAACCATGGTGAAGCATGGGAAGCAATGGGGAGGGGAAACCACTTTAGACCACAAGGATGGGAGGTATCTATTTGTTACAGGTCAGTAGGCCCACTGCAGTGATCCAATGTAAGTTTTTCGTCAACTTTTTGTTTTTGCAAACCAATTTACACACTTAAGACCATAAGAATGGAGGAACACTGCAGGCCTACTGGCCGATACAAGGCAGGTCGTCCTTCAACATGTAGGCGATCGTTGTGTCTTGGCGGTGAAGAAGAATTAGCTCAATCTAAACTTTCGAAATAATAAATAACTCTGGCAGTTTTATTATTTAAGAAGTTTCGGCAAAATTAATTCACCGCCACCAAGACAGTGATGGACTAGAAGCTGCTGGTGTTTTGGAGCACTGCAGTGGGCAGACTGACACATGAAAAATGGTCTGGTGATAGCGACAAGGTGTGGAAAAAGACACTTGTGTACATTTCAGGACATTTATTAAAGTAAACTTTTCGCCACGAGTGGAAAGCTGCGAGGGTAGTAGTAGTAGTAGTACTAACAGTACCACTACTACTATCGCGGCTTTCCAGCTGACCCACACATGGCAGTTACCTCTATATTAGGAATGAAGACGTCACTTACGGCTAAACGTTTCTTAAATGTCCTGAACTGTATAAAAGTATTCTTTTTCCACACAATGACATGTGTGGCAAGTACATCTCCAACCATTGCAGTTTACACTGGTCCCCCTCCCATTTTACCCCTCGTTCCAAATGCTTTTCCCTATTGGTTTCCCCATATAAACTCTGCCTGTGGCAGAAAAGAGGATTGTTGGTGTCGGCAAGGCTAACACCATATCTGTGTTGTTTAAGAAAGGGAATGACCAGTTTCACCAAAATATCGGGGACTATCAGCTCCCTTTCTGACAGACTTGGTAGAACTTCACTTGTAGTTATCTCTGTAGAGGTGAAGAAGCCATTTGTGGCTAACACTGTACATGTCTTATTTCACGGTTGTCTGTATTTTATAGCAGGTCTTACCCAGGACCAACCAGGTCAACCAGGTCACACAGAATATGCAATAATATCACAAGAAACAGGTAATATCTTAATATGTAATATCACTACAGTGAAAAATTAGTACTATTATTTAAAGCGCTTTCGTGAGAGATCACGAAAAGTGCATTAGTAAAAAACACATATTCAGGTCACATATGACATGTATAAGATTGACATGTGTATTAAGTCACATAGTGAGGTTGGTAAGGTAGTGTGAATAACAGTAACATGAGCATTCTCGACTCTATGTATTACTCTGGTGTCATATAGCGATTGGGTAAAGGGAGGCAGTCAAATTTGATTTAACCCTTTACCAGGCCACGCATCAAATTTGAGACACTGCAACATTTGCAACCTATATTCTGATAATATAAGCAATTCTAAGACATATTTATTTGTGTTCATTTGTCAAGTTTATTTATTTTAGGCGCCTCTTAAATACCCTCTATGGCAGAATCAAATATGAGGCACACCTGGCCTGGTAAAGGGTTAAGGAAAAGGAGAGGGAACACGAATTGCTTGGATCAAGAGCCCTTCACCTAGTCATTCTTCGGGCAGATTTTTTAATTTACGCATATTTCTGTGTTCGTGTGTGTTTATCTACCTGTTTCATTCTATTTTTCTCTCTTTCTCTCTCATTCTTTCATTCCACTATTGTTTATTGTTTTTTTGCCTCGGATTTTCACTCTTTATCACACTTTTCCCCTCGCTCATTCTCTCACCTTTCCTTTATTTCTTTCACCCTTTTTCCTTTACTCATTCCATTTTCTATCTTCTCCCATCCATTCAGTCACTCCATATAATATTCTCTCATTCCAGCACACCTTCCCCAGCCGCCAGGGGTGTGTGCCACCTTCCGCCTGGGGTGTGCCACCAGCCACTGACCGTGTGGGAAGCTCATGCCTGGGGGCGGCGGGGGACCCTGGCCGGGGAAGAAGTCATGGAAGCCCTGGGGACCGTAGCCGAAGGCGTCACCGTAGTAGGGGAAGCCATCCTCCATGCTGGGGGACATGCGCATACCCCGAAGCTTGCGCGGGTTCCCGAACAAATGCGCCCGCATGCCCATAGAGGACAGCTGTTTCATGCGTCGCTCCTTACTTCTCTTGTTTTGAAACCACACCTGCAAAACAGGAACAAGTATGTATCAGGTATATTTGTTATATATATATAATGTCGTGCCGAATAGGTAAAATTGATCAATTAGCAAGAAGTCATTTAAAATTAAGTTTTTTAAAATTTCTCTTATACGTTTAAAGATTTTTTTTGTTTCATATATGTTAATGTAAAAAATAATAATTTTGTATCAAAAGAACCTTAGAAAACTAACCTAACCTTATAACAAGCGCAATTTAATTTAGCCTAATCCAACTAAATATATTTTAGATAAGTTTACAATAATTGAATAATAAAGAAACAAAATTAAATATATTTTTTTGTTAGGTTCAGAATGATTTTTGCGAAATTATTGCATACACAAATTTTCGCTTGCCTTATTCGGCAAGAAGAGCGTTGCTATTTAAGCTAAAATCGCAAGTTTTACCTATTCGGCACGACATATATATAGGACCTTGACCCAAGAACGTAAAGAAATATGTAATTGTAAAATAGATGCGATGATTCATCCAGGATGGTGAACAGTTCTTGACTCCCCCCCTCTCTCACTTACCCCTTCACTCCCACCCCCTCCCCCATACCCTATCACCCCCTCCCCCTTGACGTCTTCACGATGAACGAGAAGGACGGACGACCTAATCACAGGAAAATGGTGTGAGTCTCATTAACATAATAATTAAGGGAGTAATTTGCGTGTCAATACTGCCGACAGTCACGGCACCTCCAGGGGGGTGAGGGGGGGGGGGAGAGAGAGAGAAAGAGAGAGAGAGAAGAAGAATAGGAAGAACCGGACCAGGAAAGGGATGTTAATTAAACTACACAGTGCGATGGATGGAAGGGTTGTAGAATACAGTGGTATGGTGCGGGTACAGTGCGGGTGGCAGGTGGTGCGGGTACAGTGCGGGTGGCAGGTGGTGCGGGTGGGATCGCACTTTACGACCTACACTACAGGGCAGGAGACTTGTAGAAGGACGCACAGGCATTCTGTACAGCCCAGGCTTGTGTCTGCTAGACCTGTGTATGTTTGGAATGTGTGTGTGTGTGTGTGTGTGTGTGTGTGTGTGTGTGTGTGTGCGCGTGTGCGTGTGCTCGCGCTCGTTCGTTAATTCAGAGTTGCGTCTATTTTTTGGGGGGGAGGGGGGGGTGAATATGGGCTCCCGGCAGTCTCTTTTAGATATAATCGCTGGCACTAATGATTCCTGGCTTCATTGGACCCATCATACCTACTCTTGAAACAGCGTATAGTGTCTAGCACGTCATCTTCCTCGTGGCACATGTTCATCATCTCTAGACTGAAGAAATATTTCCTAGCATCCTTATGGCTCATCTGTGTTTTTAACTTGTCTCTGTGCCACCTCGTCCTAGGCTTCGTATTTCAGTCTGTATCTGCTCTCTCGAGTATCTTGCATGACCCAAACATATCTCCCTTGGCCTGCCAATGTCGTCACCATTATCTGTTCTGTAACCGAATCGTGGGGCTTGACTTTATGGTTAGTAGAAGCGTGCATGGTCACCTACCTGGAGGGCATTCCGGGGATTGACGTCCCCGCGGCCCGGTCTATGACCAGGCCTCCCGGTGGATCAGGGCCTGATCAACGAGGCTGTTATTGCTGGCTGCACGTAGTCCAACGTAAGAACCACAGCCCGGCTGATACGGCACTGACTTTAGGTATCTGTCCAGCGCCTTCTTGAAGACAACCAGAGCTCTATTGGTAATGCCCCGTATGGTTGGTGGGAGGCTGTTGAACAGTCTTGGGCCCCGGACACTTATTGTGTTTTCTCTAAGTGTACCAGTGGCGCCCCTACTTTTCACTGGGGTAGGTTGTACCGTCTGCCAAGTCTTTTGCTTTCGTATGGAGTGATTTCTGTGTGCATATTAGGGACCAGTCCCTCCAGAATCTTCCAGGTGTAGATTATGATATATTCACTGGAGCGTAGGCGAGAGAGATATAAGTCTAGTGCTTCCAGGCGTTCCCAGTAGTTAAGGTGTTTGATGGAACTTATACGTGCAGTAAAGGTTCTCTGTACATTTTCTAGATCTGCAGCAGTATTTTAGCCTAGAGAGAACAAGTGATTTAAAAAGGATCATTATTGGCTTGGCATCTCTTGTCTTGAATGTTCTCATTATCCATCCTATCAGTTTCCTCGCAGATGTAATAGTGGCATTGTTGTGGTCCTTGAAGGTGAGGTCTTCGGACATTACCACACCCAGGTCCTTCACATTACTTTTCCGCTCTATTGTGTGATTGGAGTTTGTAATATACTCAGTCCTAGCTATTATTTCCTCCAGTTTTCCATAACGGAGTAGTTGGAATTTGTCTTCACTGAACATCACATTGTTCTTTGTTGCCAATTGGAAAACTTGGTTTATATCTTTTTGGAGATTTGCTGTGTCCTCAATGGATGACACTCTCATGCAGATCCTAGTATCATCTGCAAAGGATGATGTGGTTTACATCTCTATGTCTGATATGAGAATGAGGAACAGGATAGGTGCGAGTACTGTGCCTTGTGGGACAGAGCTCTTCACTATGGCAGCATCCGATTTAACTGTTTACCATTACTCTTTGTGTTCGTTTGGTTAGGAAGTTGAAGATCTATCTGCCTACTTTGCCAGTTATTCTTTTAGCACGCATTTTGTGTGCTATTACACCATGAATGCACTTGTCAAAGGCTTTTGCAAAATCTGTGTATACTACATGCGCATTCTGTTTGTTTTCCAGAGCATCTAAGACCATATTATAGTGGTGTAGCAGTTGCGAGAGGCAGGAGCGACCATGTTGCCCTGTGTTGTGCAATTTTTGGGAGTCGAGGTGGTTTGCTATCCTGCTAACTTCTCTATGGTGTATAGAAATATACCTAGTTGGATGAGGTAATGGTCCAATGGTTAACGCACTGGCCTCAGAGTTTTAAGACTGACTTGCCTGGGGTTCAAACCCTCACCTGTTTAGTGATTTGTTTGCAGTCGTGTGATTAAGATTTCGTGAATCATGTTTAACCATTATTTATTTGTTGTGGCAGGAAGAGGGGACATGTGGGTGTCGGGGGGAGACAGAGAGACTTGGTAAGCCACAAAAATTACTCAGGATGTGTAGAGTTGCACTCGGCTTGTGTTGGGGCCGTAAGCAAAGGGTACAGATATGGACAAGGGGCAAGGGTAAGTGCTGGGAAGCAAAGGAGAAATTCAGACCCAAGGAAAAAAAAAAATAGCTCAGACTATCACAACAACGCAAAGACAAACTGCAGTAAAAAAAAACATTATTTCATTAAAAAAAAAAAGTATAATATGCAATTGATATAGGATTACTTGACATTATTGGCATACTTCATAAATGTCGGGTTGCGTGCGGCCAACAGTAACAGCCTGGTTGATCAGGCCCTGATCCACCACGAGGCCTGGTCACAGAACGGGAGCTGGACAGATACCTGCCAGATCAGCCTGACTGTGGTTCTTACGTTGGACTACGTGCAGCCAGCAGTAACAGCCTCGTTGATCAGGGCCTGATCCACCAGGAGGCCTGGTCATAGACTGGGCCGCGGGGGAGTTGATCCCCGGAATGTCCTCCAGGTAGACTCTCCAGGTGTGTATATATATATATATATCGTGCCGAATAGGTAAAACTTGCGATTTTGGTTTAAATAGCAACACTTCTTTCCGAATAAGGCAAACGAAAATTTGTGTATGCAATAATTTCGCCCAAATCATTCTGAAGATAACGAAAAAAAAATATTTCATTGTGTTTGTTTGTTTATTATTAAATTATTGTAAACGTATCTAAAATATATTTAGTTTGTTTGTTTAGGCTAAATTAAATTGGGCTTGTTATAATAAGGTTGGTTAGGTAAGTTTTCTAAGTTTGTTTTGGTACAAAATTATAAATGTTTACATTAACATAAATGAAAAAACTATCTTTAAACGTATAAGAGATGTAATTTTAAATGAGTTATTGCTAATTGGTCAGTTTTACCTATTAGGCACGACATGTATATATATAATATATATATATATGTATACACACACACATTCAGTGCATGTGGCAGGATTTGATGAAATAAGCTTGGTGTTCCCGGGTATGGGAGTATCCGTGATGTTACTGTATTTGAATTGTGGCCTTAATGACCCTTGTTTAGTGTATAGTTGTCGTAGGTCACTAGGGAGGAGGGTTGTTTGGAGGGGTGGGAAGAAGGTAGGGGTAGGAGGGAGGGTTGGGGACGGGGGAGGGTGTTTAGTGGGGGTATTGTTAGCTTGACGGACAGTGAGGTGGCAGACACGGCAGGTGGTGGTGCTGGTCAAGTTTTGTTTTTACAGGTGAGCGAAGACTGTTTTTTTTCGACTAGTAATTTACTCTTAGAAGTATTATATTTCAGCTGTTAGAGAAAGGTTGCTTGACCACTTATTGCATTATTCATGGAAAAGCGCGCGACTTAGTCTAGGTCAATGACGGTATCATTGGTGCCGACCTTATGATAGCTGACATAGCTCTTGTATACAGTTTTGTATAGGAATGTGGGGATTAATAGCTTGGCTTGCAGAAGGCGACCGATCTTTAAGGGTGTGTTGATCTTCAGGGTACACAAGTTATTTTAGTGATTGATTGTTAAAATGATAATCAAGCCATTAGAAGACTGCTAGTGACAAACTTTATCCATGGTTTTCCTGTTGGCTAATTAACTTTCCGTTAAACACGCTTAATTTCCCAATGTCGTTGAATATAGAAGGCAATTTGTTGTATTCGTATTTGACGGCAGGTGGTAATAGTAAAGTTAATTTTTTGGTAGGTAAATGAATGATTTTCTTTAACAGAAATTTAGTGTTTTATTCATTTTTCGTAACTAAACTTGATTGGGGGAAAATCATAAAAGATACATCTGTCATGACACATGAGGGTGCCGGCAGTATGACATCTTGTTAGCTGAACAGTCAGGTATATTGATACATGGATGAATAAGTTTGTAAACTTTGCACCGACGAGGGTATAAACCGAGGATATTTACTGAATATATTACGAACGGGGCGAAAACCTTGCTCGGGTAGACCAGCGGGTTACCTAATTAAGAAAAGTATTTGGATATAAGATTTTGTGAGTGACAAATACTTGTGGATGATAGGAGAAAGTTATAATTAAATTACAAAATTAGTATATCCAAAATTTTCTAAAGTTGTGGAGAACAAATAAATGTAACGTTTGTGGTTAGTGTTAAATTCAATATAGACTTGTTTCAAAAGTAACTACCCAGTATTTTGTTGATTTTCATATACGTGATAAAGTGCAAATTATTTCCTTTATGGCCAAAATGGTCATCTGGTCACCGCAGGGCTTTTTCTCTACTAGTGAATTTTTGTAAATTTCAAAAGTTTTATTATTGGTCATTTAGTTTTGTATTAAATATTACTACAGTGTTTAGACTAGACTTGATGAATTATACCTCGCATGATTTCCCAAGATAGATAGCTAGTTTTTTAGTAGTTACTAAAGATTATAGCTACATTGTATTTTTGACTTTGAGGTTAACGCAGGAAAGGATTGAACCCGCTGGCGGAGCAGACGGTAGGAAGGTCCCGGTGAAGTGATTTCCAGTAGCCCTCAGAAGAATTAAAACCCACTTGTTGCACTGACTACCTCGTCAGCAGTCTCACGGCTGAATCACTTAAAAGTAAGTTTAGGTTTAGTTTGTCTGGTGAAGTGGTAACTTTGAAGTCACCCGTCATTATAGTTTATCTGTGGCAGTGTCACCTTGCCTGTTGCGCCCTCTAACCCTCCCACTTCAGCACTTTGGTCCTCCACCCAAATTTCGTTTTATTGAATATTACTACTACTACTTTCAACCATTGCTCAATGTTGAAATATTATAAATGGCTGGTTTATTGTTTTACTCCAAAGTGTGGCCTCACCCTTTGCCCTCTACACTTTGTTGGTTTGAGAAAGTGCCAGGAAAAATGATTATGCTATGATCCCTTTAATTTTTTTTTTTTTTTTTTTTTTACTCGCGTAGGTATGTAATGTACAGTTTGTACCTTGGTAACTACGTCGGTTATTAAGTTATCGTTGATAAAGTATTTAGATAGTGGAGTTAATAGTCCTTGTTTAGTCTATATTTCTCGTTAAAGTAAATTACCTAAGACAGGAAGGGAAGTGAGTGGGAGATAGATAGCCACTTTTGCATTGATAGTGATGCAAATCTGATAGTTTTATATACACTCGTTAAGGTGTGGAACATTTGTCATGTTTGTCATTTGTTTGAGTGGTGGTGGTGGGTTGCTTCGCGTGACAGTGAGGCGTCAGCCATGGCAGGTGTTGGTGGGTTAGGTAGTGCTGGTAAAGTCGTGGTTCAGAGGTAAGGTATATTCTTTAGTAACTAAGGTTAATTTTATTGTATTGCCGTGTTAAAGGAACTATTGCAACATTTGATGTTGCATTATTAAAGTGAACGCGTGACAAGTGTCTTTTAGGTCAATGATGTAGTCATTGGTGACAGTCGTACGTCACATTTTATGAACAGATTCCTTATAGCCAGAGTGGGGCAGTATTTTTGTTTGTGTTGAGTGACAGTTTAATAAATCTTCATACAAATGAATGTATATGCTCTGTGTATGTGTAACGCAACCTAAGCAGTTGCTTAAAATAAAAAGTGTGGCATTCAAGGTTTAAAAGGCTTTTTGAAAGGGACAGTGTTTCCCGCACTAGTTTTGTCTAAAAGGCATCATTTAGTAATTTGTTAAAATGGTAATTTTTAGCACTGAAAGGTCTCCACTGACTTAGTACTTGTGATAATTTTAAATGTTAGAAATATTTTATTATTCATTAAAGTTGTATTGACTTGTAATATTTAATGGTAGGTTAGTCTAATAATGCTTATAGGCGTAGTGAAATGTACCGTATAGTCAGTGATATTAATGATTGTTAGACATTCTCTCCATTTTTTGTGTTAAAGTCGTGTAGCTGCCTTTACACTTTTAAAATTTTTTGTTTATTCCTTTTCAGGTTACCGTAAGCAAGCAGACGCCTTCTGGAATTTTGACCACCCATCAGAGAAACTAAAAGCTTGTTCTTGCATTCTGATGACCTTGTTAGTCGGCTGGCGTGACGCACAAGGCTAAATTGCTCCCTCGAGTATATTGTTAATGTAAGTTAATGTTCATTTTTTATGCTAAAGTGAAAATACGTAAATTTAATTTGTCGATCAGGCGAATATAGTAAATTTTGAGATTGTTAGAATGTCAGTCGGTACAAATTGAATTAATGTACATATATCTATAGTATTTGAAGAAAAAAAAAACTTGCCAAAAGTAGAAGTGTTTCTGCATGAAGTAATTAAGTCTGCTTGTAAAATTGATCAATAACCAGAAATAAGTTAAATAGTCGTTAAAATGATTAATGTATCGTATAAATTAAGCTTAAAGAAATTTGTAAATTTTTTGATCGTAACGTCAGAAATTAAAGTTAATATGTAAAAGTAGATTTTAAATTTGTTAAAATGATTTAGTTTTTGAATTGTTAAAGCTTTCGCGGTTCAAGTTTAAATTTGTAACCATGGAGTACTGTTAGTAGGGGAATGTTCAATGGAATGATTGTCAACCAGGGGTAATTTAACGCCTTGGGGGTAAAAATTGTGCCAAACGTAAATAATTTTTATTTTTTGTCCCCATTTATGATGGCGATAAATTTTTTGTATGTAACTAAGGGGGTAACTAGAGAAATACATAGAGCCAAGGGGGTTAATAATGGAGGAAAAGTTGAGAATCTCTGTCCGTTCCCACGAAAGTAATAGGTAGAGTTTTGAACAATATTTTCTTAAAGAAATGGTAAAATTAGTTATTCATGGTAATATACTGCAAATATTTCAACCGCGTAGAAAATCGTATCTGGTAGAATAATCCACTGATTAGTTGACCCAAATTGTTTATATAGCACAAGAAAGACTATTGAATATTACGTTGAGAGTAGGTATTAATATTACAATGAACCCCGGCCTCCCTTTACCGTATTGCCTTCAGATTTACTTTTGTCGTTCCTAATTGTGTTAAGAATAATTGTCCCGAACGAGCGAAACGTCGTCATAACGTTCTGTAGGAACCTGCGTGTTCTTATGACTTATTTGATGCTCTGGGGCAATTTTGTCAATAGACCATTAATAGTTTTAAGACTGAAGGAAGTGGGCTTCCTATGGTGCATTTGCTTTATTGTTGTGTATAGGAATTAGTAATTATAAATGAATATCTCAAATGTTAATAATAGTTATCGTTAATTTGATAATTGTCTTGTATTTAATTGTTTAATGACTTGATATTTAATACTTTAAGTCGAATGGTAACTTGTCAAATACTTTATAAATAACCACTAATATTTAGGAAAATAATTAATAAATATTTTAAACATTTATTTGTTAAGTTTTTTTTAACATTTCAGGTTAAAGTAAGGAAGTGGGCAGTGTTGAGGAACATGAATTGAACTTGATGAACTCGTGAACAAAATTAAAGGGTGTGTTGCACTGCCTCATCAGCTAAAGTGAACACTGTTGACAGTGTGATAATTTGAAAAATATCTTTATGCAACAGTATTTAATGTAAGTTGAATTTTGCATTTTGTTGGGTAATAGATTAACAATAGAGGAACCAGGGTTAGTTAGTTACCATTTTGTCCTAGGCACATGTCAATTAGACACTAGGCCTGTTGTATGTATGTGTGTGTGTAAGGAAACACTTCGAAATGTTTCTGCCCCACCGGGAATTGAACCCGGCCCCTCCGTGCGTCCGGGGTGGTAGCTTAGATGAATTAACAAGATTGCTAACATGTAGAGAGGCTCTTGGTAATTAATGTTGATGGTCAGTTAGCGGTCCTAGGACAGGGAGATTGTTGGCACAGTATTGTAGTGTCCTCTTGGGTGGGGGTGAACTTGAAACGAAGCTGTCTTGTTTTTCAAAGTGGAAATTATGTAGGCGGCTTTATTCCGACTTTGACCATTTATAAAGTCACACTAACACAAAGGACAGAAGGGGTATTTATAGGCAGGCAGACAGGGGAGGGCACAAGAAAGTGGTGGTAGTAGTGGAGTCAGTCATATTCTGGGAAAGGAGCACTGCAATGAAGCTGGTGGGTAGCATAGGGTAAGGACAAGAACAGAGGGGGGGAAGAATAAAGTAAAGGACAAATACAAGGCAAAAAAAGAAAGAAAACCCAAAGGAGAAAGGAATCTGGTTAAGTCACGGGTGTTGTGAAGTTTGGAGCATTTAACAATGTAATGGGAGAGGAAAGCATCTACAGCATCTACGAGGGAAAGTTGTGTATAAGGGAGAAGGCCAATGAAGGGTTACTTCATGTCCCTATACCTAGTGATGTTTTTCTTGATCTTATCCGCCTTTGTGTGGACTCTAATTCCTTTTCTTTTGAAGATAAATATTATTGTCAAACCTTTGGTGTCGCCATGGGCTCTCCTCTGTCTCATATTCTTGGTAATCTTTACATGGAATACTTTGAGTCTGTTCTTCTAACTATTGATGTACGTCCTTCACTCTGGCTCTATGTTGATGACATCTTTGGTCTCATGACTCGACTATTTCTTGTAATATGGTAGAATTACCGACAATGTTAAGTAAAAGAGCACAAATGCAACTAATGTGACATTTTATTGTGGCAACGTTTCGCTCTCCAGAAGCTTTGTCAAGCCGTTGAACGGCTTGACAAAGCTCCTGGAGAGCGAAACGTTGCCACAAAATGTCACATTAGTTGTATTTGTTCTTTTACTTAACCATTTCTTGATGCTGTTAATAATCTTGCTCATTCCATTAAGTTTAAAGCTGATTGGGAATCTAATTCTTTGCTTCGTTTCTTGATGTTCATGTCCACCGCTCAGTTATAGGTTTTGCCTTTTCTGTGTACTATAAGCCTATGCACAATGACTACTTTTATCATGCCTCCTCGGTCAAGAAGTGTTCTTTTGTCCGTGCTCTCCGCATTTGTGATCCTGAGTTCCTTGAAGCAGAAATTTCCACTGTTCATAATTCATTTTCCTGCCTTTGCTACCCTTCCTATTTCATAGACTGCTTTCTCTCGTGCCAAGCTGACTTTCTTCTCTTCTAAACCCTATACTCCTGTGCCTTCCTTATATCTCTGGTCTCAAGAACTCTGTTCCTTAGACATGAAACTTGTCTTTCGCCAGACTAACACTGAACTAATCTAGTTTATACCTCCCCTCCGTCTATAGATTCTCCTGCTGTCCTCTTCAATATTTTGGAGAAACTGGCCGATCTCTTTCTGACACGAGTCATCTTATTGATTGGTCTTTTGGTAAAACTGTCTACCCTATTTTGAACTTTCACAGTGCCGTCTGGTTGAATCCTCCTTTATATACAACTTTCCTCTCCCATTACATTGTTAAATGCTGCAAATTTGAGAACATCAGTGAACTGACCTGATTCCTTCATCCCTGTGTTCTTGTCCTATATGGGCTGCCAGGTTCATTGCAGTGCTCCTTTTCCAGAATATGACTGACTACTTTCATTATTATTCCTCCCCTGTAAATGGTCCAATTCTGACAGAAACGTCGTTGTAAACTTTTTTTGTGGGTGATGTCAAATAGGCTAAAGAAAGTTGAGTAGATATCGTAGATAAATGTACATTAAAAAGGAGATTTAAGGGATAAAGCTAAACTAGACTAGGAAATTTAAGTGGGTGAGGATTAAAACATCAATCAGTTTTTTTTTTTTGGCAGATATATAGAACGAAAATTGACTTGAAATCAACATATAGGGTTATAAAATCTTGCACACTGATTGATTGATAGGGTCAAGCGGAGATGTCAGATAAGAAACATCGGACACAGAATTTGGCTATAGTTTTTCGAAGGTTGTGAAAAATTAACTTGGTGTGATTTCAAAGTTACCAAACCTTGAGAGGGAGTGCGGTGGGTTGCTTATGTGACGAATTTCATAAGACTTCTAGATATGAAAACTTCTTAAGGGGGAGATTTTAACTTTTAAATAATGCGAGAGGAAATGTTAAGTGTCTTGATAGAACCAACCTGGTTGACTGTTCTTGTCAAGAAAGGCTCACTAGTTAATCTTGAGGAAAGTTATCACAAGGTTTCAATAGTGCTAGTTGTTGAGACAACAGAAATCAATATATTCCATTAGAGAAATGCAGTGATACCAGTACTTAAGAGGAGCTCGAATAATTATGTAAGTGTACTTTAGGGGGTCTGAAATAGATTAATTAATTTTCATTATGGGAATAAATTAGTTTTGTATTGGCAGTTGAATAGCCATGTGGGGGGCAATTTGTTTATAAATATAGACTTTTGATACTTTCACATGAGGTACATTTAATAGGGGTTAAACAAAATTGGTCGTGGGTTTTTAAATAGGCAGTAGAGATTAAGACACTTGTAGTATATGGAAATGTTTATTGAAGAAACATTTTGCCACATAGTGGCTTCAGCAGTCCAAAAAGAGTTAGAGAGTTAGTTACATGCTCAACCAAAACGTCAAGGCCAGCAGCATCGGCCAAACAGTACCTAGCGCCCGCCCCACAATATTCCACCCACGAATTATTGCTTTCGCTTTGATGGGATTTTGAGTTACGGTATGATGAAGTATTATGTCTGCCCTCATTATCATGCTGACGACGGGTATAATGAGCGGTGGGACATGACTGACAGGCGTCATCAGACAAGACACACCCGCTCTCTCATGCCCACGGCCATAGAAATTCCTATATCATTATTATCATAAGGGAAGCAAGCGGTAAACCCGTACGGGGTCGCACATTATAGAATTTCTATAATGTCTGGGAGGAATATAGACAGCTGCCGCGTACATATTACCAGAAGAATATTTTGACAAGGTAGATTGCAGACGGAGATGGGTGGAAGGGTATGGACGGGGTTGAGGGAAGAGATACGGAAATAGCATCAAGGGAGTAGATACGGGGACTGATAGTTTGACTGACTGCTACTAATGATGACTAACGTTTATATCTATCTGTAAATACACTAAAGATAATGATAACTGCAACTTAAATTATTTTGAAAGTCTCCACTGTAAACATTAGGAGACATTCCTCCCACCCTCTAATTCCAACCTTCTCAAGTCTAACTTATTCCATGAATGACTTCATATCACTTGAAATTCCCAATATCATCCGTCTCTACTCTGCCATAATAGTAACTATAATATTCAACTATCTATATTACATTTTCTGCAACTTACAGTAAAACACGATTCTTTACCTAAACAAATATACATTTGCTTGAAACATAACACAATTTTATCAATTCAGATAGATATACTCTTGTTTACCCATTTCAAGGCCTAGATCCTAGGCCTTCTCTATATCCATATTCTCTTACGCTACCGTCCACAGGATGGATAAATGGTATAAGCTTACTAGAGACCAATTATGAAAAACATTTAATATGATAGTAGCATTGCTTGTATCTTTTTTTTCGTCTCAAACATTCGCGAAACTAGGTATATTTTGATACTTGCGCTTAGGTCACTACACATGCATATATATACACATTTGCGTTTTCTTTTATTTTCTTAACAGTTCCTTATTTTCTCTCCATAGGCAAGTGGAACAATTCTTCTAAGCCATGCGTGTCGTCGTTAAGACGCCACTAACCCCTTCCCCTGTATTTTTATTTAAAAAGAGAAACTTCCATTTTTCTTTTTGATTACCCCCCCCCGTCCTGCAGGATACGACCGGTTTCTTGAAAAAAAAAATATATAAAATACCGATACGATAAAAACAAAACTTAAACCAAAACAACGGGTTTTACAACATAGCTAAACCCATTGCAAAGAAACTTCCTCATTATAACATACTCTCCCGTTCCCTACAGGTCAAACTCAAATCCAACCTACTCAACATTCTCCTCCCTATATATCCTCGTTACCCAGGTATACATGTTTGTGACTTGACAAAGCCCACTGCGTGAACGAAATTTGGTCAATAAAGAATCTCATTATACTACATTTGTTTATTTTTCCATGGATAAAGGAGATTGCACGACACACATGCTTTAACTATGATAACGTTTCACTGTAAAACTCTACAAAGGGCAAAAATGTTGTCTGAATACACAAACGCAAGAACCATCCAAAGTCCAAGAACACATGCCACTGTGTGTGCGCGCGCGCGCGCAAGAGGGGAAAATAGGAGAAAGTAGTTAAATATCTTTATTATGCACCCCATACCCATCATGTAGTCAAAAGATTACACAAGTATATAAATGGGTCCAGAGACTGAGCCCCAAAGTTTTTATAGCTCAACAAGGTAGTACAGTGAAAGAAAAATAAAACAAACGATACTAAGACCAACCAATAAGAAAGTAGTCAAAAGTGACTAAGACAGAATAAAGTATATCTCCTTTAATCTCTGCACCAAGAAAAGGCAAAGCCGAGCATTCTACAGTACATGTCAAAACTTCTCTGTGGACCATCACTTAACGTACCATTAACAAAAACACTCATTGAGACTCAATTACTACCACTTAACAAGCGACATCTGGCAACATTTCCGAGAATCTCGGTAAAAACTATAGCATTACTTTTATAACCACTCACTCTTTGTGGGCTTCAGAAAACGTCACTCTGCTGCAGAGCTCTTGTTAAACCTCTCCAGTATGTGGTACAACTTACTGAATAAATCCAGAATCAGCTGTGTAGCACTGGACATAGCTGGCGCTTTCGACAGATTACGGCACCATGGACTCGGCAAAAGAGCAAACACTATGAGTAGCTGGATCTGAACTAGTGATTACTTTCAAACTAGTACAGTATTCTTCAAGGGACATCTCAGGCCAGACAGTCAAGACACAGAATCCAGTCCAAGTCATTGCTCCACGGTCAAGTGGTTTGGCATTCTTATGGAATGTTTACCTCAGTAATCTCAAACTTATCCCATGGCTGTATTTACTTATGCAACATGAAATGCCACGAGCTGTTCCCATACATATTAATCAGCAGCTTACACTTTTACCAACCTGGGAAAAAACATGACGGCTCACATTTCTAAGAAAACACAAATGATCTCTAGGCAGGCCAATATTAATACTGGAGCTGAGGAAAGAATGAATGCAAAGTTTTAGAGCATGGGAATGAGATGGATGTCCCCAGGGGTCAAATTTCATTCCAAAATGCAAGGCAAGAAGCTAGTAGCACTAAACCATATACCTACTCGACAAACATTAGCTAAATAGACATGGCACTTCAGCAGCGCCTTTAACACCAGAGAACTTTGACCTGCCTTACCGTTATGTACATCATCATCCACTTCGCACACAGCGAAAAATACAATTTCTGCACAACCCACACATAGGAAAAAGAAACTTACGACGTTTCGGTCCAATTTGGACCGAAACTTCGTCATAACTCTTTCTCCTAGGTGTAACTTTATTTGTGCCTTTTTATTCTTGACACTATTCCTGTACCCTTCTCAACATCATCATTACTTCATCTGAAAGCCTTCATCCAAGTCTAAAATATGTTCGTACTGCATAACAACAGTGAAATAAGTCAGTTGACCAAATGAAATCGCTGGCCCACAGCTGTGGCTCCAACTTCACCCTATTTCCCTATTTGTAAGTTTCACTGCGCGAGTGTACATGACAAAAAAACAAAGCCTATTGTGAAATAAAATAGAGAGGCTTTTAGTGGAAGATTATAATGAAAGGTAATAGTGAAAAATGTTGTAAAGGAAGCCAATTATTGAAGGGCAGTGAAAAAGTATAATGAAAGCCTACAGAGAAATCTTTTAATCAAAATTGATAAAACTTAGTCAAAGTAGAGAGAACCTAGGCAATGAAAGCCTATAGTGAAAAAATATTGAAAACCTATAGTAAAAAAGTCACAAAGGCCTATATAGTTAAATTAAGCGCTCTAAACCCACAAAGCTCATACTGTCTATAGTTAACACCAAAATCTTTAAACTCCTTCTTAACAAATTTCTCCTAACAAACTTAAAGCAATATTGTAAACCATACTTGTATGATAATCTCTCTTGTATGAAACAGAG
The DNA here is from genome assembly GCA_009830355.1 of Cherax destructor. Lineage (NCBI taxonomy): Eukaryota > Metazoa > Arthropoda > Malacostraca > Decapoda > Parastacidae > Cherax > Cherax destructor. Next base: position 53,865 of record WNWK01002755.1, read on the forward strand.
AAGCACTATACCGTATGGGTCATACACCTGCATCATCATGAGAGAATAATGACGTTAACGAGGAGAGGAGCAGCAGTGAAGGGGAAGGAGGAATGATTGGGGGGAAAAAAGATTGATCTGGGAAGATGAGCGTGTTTACGCTGCCATGATCAGCTAGGTAGACGGAAATAATAATGGAGCTACTGTGATGGACGCTACCAGTCTCCTAAGAGACGCTACCTGCCTCTAAGCTTACTCCTCCTATTACCACCCCAGTCAAGAGAGGTTGGAGTTACGATGCAGGTGGAGGGATCGGGATTCAAGGCCTCAGAGCTACCCTTCCTAGGCTTCAAATTTTAGTATTAATCCTTTCCCCGCTCGATACTAATTCCCTCGTGACAGCAACTCGAGCTCTGCTGGAGTGACGTAGTCTTTTGAAGCTACCCTCTTAGCTCAGGCTGATGACACTACCGACGTCTCCCCACCTCAGGCTGATGACACTACCGACGTCTCCCCACCTCAGGCTGATGACACTACCGACGTCTCCCCACCTCAGGCTGATGACACTACCGACGTCTCCCCACCTCAGGCTGATGACACTACCGACGTCTCCCCACCTCAGGCTGATGACACTACCGACGTCTCCCCACCTCAGGCTGAGACACACCGACGTCTCCCCACCTCAGGCTGAGACATGACGCTCCACCCAGCTGGCCACCGACGTCTCCCCACCTCAGGCTGATGACACCACCGACGTCTCCCCACCTCAGGCTGAGACACACCGACGTCTCCCCACCTCAGGCTGATGACGACTTCCACCGACGTCTCCCCACCTCAGGCTGAGACACCACCGACGTCTCCCCACCTCAGGCTGAGACACACCGACGTCTCCCCACCTCAGGCTGAGACACTACCGACGTCTCCCCACCTCAGGCTGAGACACCACCGACGTCTCCCCACCTCAGGCTGAGACACCACCGACGTCTCCCCACCTCAGGCTGAGACACACCGACGTCTCCCCACCTCAGGCTGAGACACACCGACGTCTCCCCACCTCAGGCTGACGACACCACCGACGTCTCCCCACCTCAGGCTGAGACACACCGACGTCTCCCCACCTCAGGCTGAGACACCACCGACGTCTCCCCACCTCAGGCTGACGACACCACCGACGTCTCCCCACCTCAGGCTGACGACACCACCGACGTCTCCCCACCTCAGGCTGACGACACCACCGACGTCTCCCCACCTCAGGCTGACGACACCACCGACGTCTCCCCACCTCAGGCTGACGACACCACCGACGTCTCCCCACCTCAGGCTGACGACACCACCGACGTCTCCCCACCTCAGGCTGAGACACCACCGACGTCTCCCCACCTCAGGCTGAGACACCACCGACGTCTCCCCACCTCAGGCTGAGACACCACCGACGTCTCCCCACCTCAGGCTGAGACACCACCGACGTCTCCCCACCTCAGGCTGAGACACACCGACGTCTCCCCACCTCAGGCTGAGACACCACCGACGTCTCCCCACCTCAGGCTGAGACACCACCGACGTCTCCCCACCTCAGGCTGAGACACTACCGACGTCTCCCCACCTCAGGCTGACACACCACGACGTCTCCCCACCTCAGGCTACGACACCACCGACGTCTCCCCACCTCAGGCTGACACACCGACGTCTCCCCACCTCAGGCTGACACACCGACGTCTCCCCACCTCAGGCTGACACACCACCGACGTCTCCCCACCTCAGGCTGACACCACCGACGTCTCCCCACCTCAGGCTGACACCACCGACGTCTCCCCACCTCAGGCTGACACCACCGACGTCTCCCCACCTCAGGCTGACACCACCGACGTCTCCCCACCTCAGGCTGGACACCACCGACGTCTCCCCACCTCAGGCTGGACACCACCGACGTCTCCCACCTCAGGCTGACGACACACCGACGTCTCCCCACCTCAGGCTGCGACACCACCGACGTCTCCCACCTCAGGCTGACACCCACCGACGTCTCCCCACCTCAGGCTGACCACCACCGACGTCTCCCCACCTCAGGCTGACACACCACCGACGTCTCCCCACCTCAGGCTGACGACACCACCGACGTCTCCCCACCTCAGGCTGACACACCACCGACGTCTCCCCACCTCAGGCTGACACACCACCGACGTCTCCCCACCTCAGGCTGACACCACCACCGACGTCTCCCCACCTCAGGCTGACACCACCACCGACGTCTCCCCACCTCAGGCTGACACCACCACCGACGTCTCCCCACCTCAGGCTGACACCACCACCGACGTCTCCCCACCTCAGGCTGACACCACCACCGACGTCTCCCCACCTCAGGCTGACACCACCACCGACGTCTCCCCACCTCAGGCTGACACCACCACCGACGTCTCCCCACCTCAGGCTGACACCACCACCGACGTCTCCCACCTCAGGCTGACACCACCACCGACGTCTCCCCACCTCAGGCTGACACCACCACCGACGTCTCCCCACCTCAGGCTGACACCACCACCGACGTCTCCCCACCTCAGGCTGACACCACCACCGACGTCTCCCCACCTCAGGCTGACACCACCACCGACGTCTCCCCACCTCAGGCTGACACCACCACCGACGTCTCCCCACCTCAGGCTGACACCACCACCGACGTCTCCCCACCTCAGGCTGACACCACCACCGACGTCTCCCCACCTCAGGCTGACACCACCACCGACGTCTCCCCACCTCAGGCTGACACCACCACCGACGTCTCCCCACCTCAGGCTGACACCACCACTGACGTCTCCCAGCTCCACCCGATATTTCAACATTATATGTTGGAATTTGATAAGGGAGACATAACTACCTCTGGTTCCCATTGTATTGTACATGTTGTTTCTATCCTCTATATACGATATTTGCGTTAACAAATAAGTCAACCAGTTACAATATGCATTCAAAAGAAATGAAATAATGAGACAGCTATAGAGTAAATATTCTAAATATATCAATTTCTCAGATCAACGTTACCCAGAGTGGTATATTTTTCAATCACAATCTACCGTCAGGATTCTATTTTTTACGAAGCACAGAATATTACATCAAAACCTCTTAATAACCAAATCTTGTACTCTAAATAAAGAACATAGTAGAGAAGGAGCACTAAAGTAAACATACTGGCCCATGCTACGCTTGCCTCAGAAAGTGAGCATTTTTGGCAAAACTAACTCCCAAAACTACCTACACCTCTCGGGGCCAGGAACCATGAATCGACCCCCTGCAACCAAAATTAGGCGAGTGCAGTAGCCTGCAAAGCTAAATAAACTGACAAAGTTGACAAAACATGAACATATGTGTATTTTCGCCCTTTAAACAATCTCCGTAATTTTAACAAGTTTGAATAAGCGTCCGAGTGAACACACGGGTCTTGAAACGGTGTAAACCACGAAACAAGTAGTGTAGAACTAACGTTGCCACCACCTTAGGCACCCAGTATGACCCCACGGAACGACCTTGACATACCTGTATGACCCGCATGGGCAGGCCGGTCTCCTTGGCCAGCTGCTCGCGGATGTGCCGCGTGGGTTTGGGCGTGGAGGCGAAGGCGTTCTTGAGGATCTCCAGCTGCTTGGCCTTGATGGTTGTCCTAGGGCCCCGCCGCTTGTTACCTCCCTGCGCCACATACACGAACACGCGTCAGTCAGTGAACAACAACTAACCTTACAAATTACTAAAGGCATATGCGTATAGTTATGAAACTAAACGTTTCGCCCACATGTGCCTGCAAGACTCAAGCCACTCGTGGCGAAAAGTTTCCAGCCATAACTTTACGCGCCTTCATCCACATCTTTTTGGTATCATCATACCCTTGTACAACCTAGAAATTACACTCACCTGTCATGAATAAAACATGTGCAACACCTGGGTATCTTTATTCATCAATAAAGTGCCCAGGTGTTGCACACTCATTAACTTGTCTTATATACCGTAAAGATAACACTTAACTCTAGAGGCCCTGGTCACCACAGGCAAGTTTAAGTCTAAGAACTGGGCAAAACAGAAACGGAGGGGGGGGGGGGACTTGGTATAAACAAGTTTCGCCCTAAACAGACCAAAACATAGCCTATAATGGAGGTATGCTGTTTACTAAACTTCTCTCGCCTGTTATCTAAATCAGCTTGTCTGTCATTAATGCTCAAAGTCACCTGAACATCATACTTTTAATAGTTAAACTAGGCAAACTATATATATATATATGTACTGAGATATACACCTCTAAATGTGTACACACACACAGGGCCAAGAGCTGAATATCGACCCCTGAAACCACAATTAGGTGAGTACACCCCCCCCCCTCAGTGTATCTACCATGCCTATGTGGTATCTTTAAACCACAGCAGAAACGAAAAAAAAGGATAACACCTATACAGGTCAATGCTGTAATCTTTACAGGTCAGTGCTGTACAAATTGTACCATGTACTTGTAGAAATAAAGATTATTATGATTTACAAAAGGCTAAATAAGGGGGTAAAAGTTAATATATCGAATTCTATTCATGGGAGAATCGCTAAAATCGTCGTACGATATTAACAAAATGAGTACATTATGGTACTCGTATACCTACCAGTATATTTAAAACTATACCTAAAAGCATACACAAATACTGTACTTAGTAGAGAAGAATATTATGACGTTTCAGTCCCACCTGAACCAGTGACTAATTGTGGTTGCTGATACTAGCACTACAACCACCACTGCTTCCCCCCTACCCCTCTTGTATATACCTTTGATGTGTTCTGAAAGTTTTTCTACTCCTGGAGCCTGGCCCATAGGCTCGTCTAGTCAACCAGGCTGTTGATGGCCCACAACCCCATATATCCATCATAGCCTGGTTGATCTAGCACCTGCTTAAAATTATTCAGTTTTCTTTTCAAGACTTCTATAGATATTCTGCCCTTCTTGCTTCCGTGCGTCTTGTCAATGCTCAAAGTTGGTTTTAAACGTCATTACTCAAGTGCAGGTTATTTGTCTCTTCCATCCACGGTAATGTGACTTAATTCTTTTTGTATCTAACAGGAAACCTAGCAGTATATCTAGAAATATACACAACTTGCTTCTTCCGTCTGGGTACCTGGAGAGGGCTTCGGGGGGTCAGTGCCCCCACGGCCCGGTCTGAGACCAGGCCTCGTGTTGGATCAGGGTCTGATCAACCAGGCTCTTACTGCTGGCCACACTGGTCACGTACTGACTTTAGCTGCCTGTCCAGAACCTTCTTGAAGACACGAGTCTATTGGTAATCCCCCTTATGTATGCTCTGAAGCAGTTGAACAGTCTTGGGCCCCTGACACTTAGTCTTGTCTTTTAGTGTACTCGTGGCGCCCCTACTTTTCATTGGGGAAATGCTGTTGCATCTCCTGCCGAGTCTTTTGCTTTCGTAGGGAATGATTTTCGTAGCTCGGAGGGCAAATGACTAGCTCCATTTATTTAAAGGGTACACAGGGCTGACACAGATAGAGGGGTGCCAGGAGCCAGTCTAGAGGAGGGGGGGGGGTTAGGTAGGTAGGTAGGTGCCGCGAGTGGAGCAGATGCCAGACCACGAGGATACACCTAGGGCCTGCTATCCTCTGGTATGTGTAACAGGTGGGTAGACCTAAAAGTATACCTGGAACTATACCTAAAAGTAAACCTGGAAATATAGCAATATACCTAGGTATATTAAGTATATCTAGAAATATACCTAACAGTATACCAGTATGCCTAATTATACTTAGCATTTTGTCAAAAAGTATACCTAACAGTATCTTACAACACACACACATCCATAAAAAAATCAATATACTTTAAAAGCATACCAGCATCCCTAAAAGTATACCAGCATCCCTAAAAGCATGGGGATACTTGAGGAAAAAATGAGATTCATGGGGAATGCACTAAACCCTCAGGGGTTCATACAGCACCTGGGGAATGGGAAATAATCAGGGTACCTCCAATTCCTTGGATTAAGAACATTTCATTAGCATCAAGGTAGCCTTTTATTTTTCATTCCAAAATACATAGTGTTCATAGATTTTTTTTTTTATTCAGTTTCCCCATTTTCTAAAAAATTTCCTTAGAGAAAAATAAATGTGAAATATTTTCTTCCTTGCAACAAGTGTCCAGAAAAAGTTCATACGGGTTCATCAAGGAGAAATTTAAATAAGCGTGTACATGGAAAAGTGTGTAAATGGAAAAACATGAATATTACAACAGGCAATGTAATCTATCATCTCCCAGACTGACCAGAATGAGTTTTGATAATTGAAGCCTAGTTCTTAAATTTTATAATAAATTTAAGTAACCAGTTGCTAAACTGCACCTTACCACATCATTTCCAAACTTTGTATTGATACTGAGTATCAATACAATCAGTGGATATCTTGGCAAAACGCTCAGACATCAAGTTATATTAAAAGACAAATTTTTCTTGTTACTCTCTTGTTTCAATGATGAGGTGGTTGACTTATAGCTAAAGAGCACAAAAGGCAAAGTCATATGGCACAATGAAACTTCTCATCTAACCACCAACATCGATAAGGACAGCCTTGTTTATTGACTAGTTCAAGAATAATACTACATCTTATTCCCACAATTGGGTTTTATCTTGATAATTTCTACAGTCATCCTGAACTAGTGCAAGATGTGGACCGACATGTGATGCTTGTGTTTTAAACACCAACTATGATACCTTTGATACAATAACTTTATCGAGGGTTACTAGGACTTTTAAGTGCAACTACACGTGTAGAAGCATCTACACTTGCTGCAACAATGGATAGATGCTGACCCAGACCTTGGCAGTGCCAGTACTATTCTGACAAATTTAACATTGCTGCAGATGCCAGTACCAATGTCAAATGCACGGAATAAGTGTCCCTATTAACAATAAATGCACGCTTGAGAATATTATGGCCTAAGATGGTAAATAATTTCACAATTTTTCCTTCAGTATAATGTCAGGTTCAGGTTCATCTGGCAAGGACATTGCCAAGTGAGGGGCTCCATGATATGGAGTCACTAAAATATGATGATTGATGATGATGATAACTGCAGGAGCTCAATTCCCAGACAGAAAGGAGGCAGATAACACAAGAGGATAAGGAACAAGAACCTGCAGATAAACAGTTAATACTGCAATAGTTATGTGAGCACTTCCATGCTCTTGTAAAACTACAAACTTTGTACACAAGAGGACCTGGTACATCTAGATGATAATGTGCCAGGTGGGATCTCAAGCTGATACCCTACCATCAGCTGTATCAAGTTCCATAGGGCAAAATACACCAGAGATGCATTACAGAATACTACCTCGGTACTCCAGTAAAACCCTCCTCTAATCACAACTCTGCATTGATATCAATGCAAAAACTTCAGCCATTCACCTCAGCTAGCGTGCGGCCAGCAGTAACAGCCTGGTTGATCAGGCCCTGATACAATATGAGGCCTGGTCACAGACCGGGCCGCACAGGCGTTGACCCCTGGAACTCTCTCTCCAGGTAAACTATCCTTTCCCTCACCTTTCAAGATAACACATGCACCACCAATTACATTTTAAAATTAAAATAATTATGGAACCTCTTTCTGGTAAATGTATTTGATTTTAATTATGCACACTACACTATATCCAATTACAATTATGTATACATTTGTTTAGAATTGACTTTCAATATATATATATATAATACGTCATTAGAAAACTTTCTAATTGAGAATTCTACCTCTATTGTTGGTGATGTGTTCGAAAAATCAACAAAATATGATACTACATGTTATGCAGGACAGGAAAATGCCTAGATCTAAAAAAACTGATAACATATATACCATCTCACTGCTTCACTCGTATACTACAGTCGACCCCCGAATTTCGTGATTCAAGTTTCGTAAATTTCGATTATTGGCAACTTTTTTCGTCAAAATATAGCCTCAATTTTCGTGATTTGCCTCAGAATTCGCGGTCGCACGAAACGCGTCCCAGCAGCCGCTCGCACACAAACGCCCCCCCCCCCACACACACGTCACGCGTGTTTGAGCTCCGTTAATTTGCGTTTTTTCTGATGGTGCCACAGGGAATAGAGTGCAGCAAATAGGCATGTGCAAATCTTAAAGTGCATATAATCATTTAAACCCCACAAAAGGAAAATATAATTGAACACAGAAGAGAAAAACACATAATAGTGCCAGGTACAAGTTGATAAGTGTAGGAGGCAAGACGGGAACAGGGAAGAGGTTGGGAACTAGGCCTAACAGTGTTTCCACACAGTACATCGTGGTGTATATGACAAATAAGGGGACCCAAGACAGAGAGATAAGAGATAAGGATAAGTGTGTCAGTGAATACACTAAGTACAGTGAAAAAGAAACAAAGGAGAAGCAAGGAACCAGGAGTATACCAAATTGAGAGGAAATTTCGTGCAGCAGCCACTGAGCAGAACCGGGCGTCAGGCTGCCGGACATAATGTACAAAATCCTTTTTGTGGTTTGCATGAGAGATCTGGCCCTGCAATACTGAAAGCTGAGGGTATAATCCCTGCTCTGGAGAGCTGAATATCATACATAGAGCACTTAACACATAGTAAGGGAGATAAACTAGGGAAGGGAGGAACCACAGGCTGGTGTCACACACAGCGAGCGAGTGTGCAGGCGCTGTTAGACAAATACACTACATGGGAAGAGAGTTAGTTTATTCGGGTATACACGAGTGCAGTGCATAGAGTATCATATAAAGCAGCATACGTGTGGAGAACCTAGGATAGCCCAGGACTTAAAGGGACTTATTTTATTGCTAAATTAAGGTACGACTCTGCATTTAACTGCTACACCAAACACACACACACAGCGGGCAGGAAACAACACTGTAAACAAGTGACCGTAACCCAGTCCTCTCCCCACCCCCTCAGCCATCTTTGCTCTCTCTGTCTCCCTCTCTATCTAGCTATCTATCCCCATCTCTCTTCCTCTTCCATTCATCTTCCATACACACACACACACACACACACACACACACACACACACACAAAACCATTCAATCACTTTCTCTCTCTCTCTCTCTCTCTCTCTCTCCACCTTCCACCCATCTTCCTTCTCTTTCCCCCTCTCCCCCTAGCCTTTCCCCTCATTCCCTGTCCCTCCCCTCCTCTCCCCCTTGCTTAACCAGCAGTTCCTCGCCCCCTCTCTCCTTGTACCCCCTAATCTCTCCCTGCTGCTGTTTCCCCCTCCCACTTCATATCTTTTTCCCCTTCCTTCACCTACTCACTCCCACTCTTCACACCCACTCATCTGAAAATAAATAAACCTCTCTCTTCCTCAGTATACACCCTCACACACACAAAGTACACATGTTCAGGCACTTTAGAATATATTAGTATTAGTAAATGTAGAAGCTATTAGTATTGTTATTATCAGTATTTCTGGGCAGTGTATTTCAGTGTATTTCTGGGCACTCAACACTTAACTGCTACAACACACACTCACTCACAAAATACAGAAGCTTAGTTCTGTGGCAAAATGGTTTACCCAAGAGCAGGGCCGAGAACCAGGGGTCTGGTGGGTGAACCTGGGAGGGAAGATTGGGAGGCAGAGCTCACAAAAAGGGATGAAGAGTGGGGAAGGAAGCTAGAAGAGCTTGGCAAGAAGTTGAAAGAGGATAGCTGCAGAGAGCAATAAGTAGGAGCTATAAGCCAGAGCAGCAGAAGCTAAGATACAGTGCTTAGAAAAGGAACTGAAAAACTTGAAACAGCTCAAAGAGATAAATGACAATTCAGGAACTTCTACATCAGTCACAGATATGGGGACTGTAGGGAGCAAAGAAGCTATACTGTATGCAAAGGTCCTATCAGACCCAAGTGGGGCCCAGGTGAAGACGAGCACACTAGGAATAAATGAGAGGTCTCAAGACAATGAAGTAGCTATGCTATATGCAGGGACTAACAGACAACTGCAGTGGCCATAAACACATGAGCAGGAAAGACAGACCAGGGAAAGGATTAAAGGAAGGAAGGCTTCAATGGAAGGAACTAAAACATCTCAAAAGGATGCAAAGGAAAACACAGTGGGAGGACAAAAGGGAGAGGTCAATTTTTATCTACGGCCTTCAGGAAGTTGAAGGGGAAACCTATGATAAAAGAAAACAGGAGGAGAAAAAAAGCAATTGAAGGTGTCATAAAAGCAATAGGTGACAAATTTTTGGAGAATTGGGTGGTTTGAAAGGGGAAGAAAACGGCCTCTCAAAGTAATTTTCAAGGCAGAATCAGCTCAAATCATGATCCTGCAGGAGGACTGAAGGACAAACCAGAGTACTGGAGAGTGTATCTCGATCGAGACAGAACACAAGAGGAAAGGATGATACTGAAAAAGAGGGTACAAAGACGCAAGGAGGAACGAGAGGAAATGAAAAAGATGATCATATCATAAACCCCACCCCTACAGCAACCCCCTATGGGCACTCTACCACCCCCATCACAAACCCCACACCCACCACAACCCCCATAGGCCCCTGCCAGGGATCCCGCTCCCCCAACCCCAATATTCTCCTACGACCACAGTTTTAGAAAAAAAGTTGAAAGTTTGGTACACAAACGCGGATGGAATAACGAGTAAATATGAGGAGTGGAATGAAAGAATCAATGACAAGTCCCCGGACATCATAGCATTCACAGAAACTCAACTCAACTCAATCTTCCCACTGGGATATCAGATCCTGAGGAAAGATACAAGGAACAGAGGGGGAGGAGGGGTTGCTCTGCTCGTAATAAACCAATGGAGATTTGAGGAAATGGAAGGCATGGATGAGATTAGTCAAAGGAGGCCAAGAGAAGAATATGAAGAGAGCAACAGAGCAATGGTGGACACACTGGCTGAGGTGGCATGGAGAGCACACTCGAGAAGAGCAAAGTTACTGGTTATAGGCGATTTCAACCACAGGGAGATTGAATGCGAAAACCTGGAGCCACATTGGGGTCCCAAAACATGGAGAGCCAAGATAATGGATGTGGTACTGCAAAATCTCATGCATCAACATGTCAGGAACACTACAGACAGAGAGAGAGAGAGACAGAGAGACAGAGAGAGACAGAGAGAGACAGAGACAGAGACAGAGACAGAGACAGAGACAGAGAGAGAGAGAGAGAGAGAGAGAGAGAGAGAGAGAGGAAGGATGAACCAGCGAGACTAGACCTCATGTTCACCCTGAGCAGTTCAGACCATGTGGTTCTGAGCTTTCAGTACATAGTAGAGTTACAAGTTGAGAGGGTAACAGGAGTTGAATGGGGAAAGCCGAATTATAAAAGGATGGGGGACTACACTGGTATGAGGAACTTCCTCCTGCAGGAGGTTCAGTGGGACAGAAATGGTAGGAAAGTCAGTAAACGAAATGATGGAATACATAACAAAATGCAAGGAGGCAGAGGAAAGGTTTGTTCCCAAGGGCAACAGAAATAATGGGAAGACCAGAACAAGCCCCTGGTTTATCCAAAGGCAAAGGACCCAGGAAAATAAGGAGATAAGGAGGGAGGCCCAGTGACAGTACGAAAACGACATAGCATCGAAAGTCAAGTCTGACCCGAAACTGATGTATAGCCACATTAGGGGAAAGACAACAGTCAAAGACCAGGTGATCAGGCTGAGGAAAGAAGGTGGGGAACTCACAAGAAATGATCAAGAGGTATGTGAGCTCAACACGAGATTTAAGGAGGGATTTACAGTGGAGACAGGAAGGACTCTGGGAAGACAGAACAGAGCGGGATTAGTGCAGAAGCTAGAGGATCAGGCAGGTATAACAGGAAGGGCACTGCAATGGATCAGAGAATACCTGACAGGGAGGCAACAACGTGTAATGGTACATACTGAGATATCACAGTGGGCGCCTGTAATGAGCGGGGTCCCACAGGGGTCAGTCCTAGGACCAGTGCTATTCTTGATATATGTGAATGACATGACGGAAGAGATACTCAAAAGTGTCCCTGTTTGCAGATGATGACAAGTTAATGAAGAATTAAATCAGATGAGGATCAGGCAGGACTTCAGAGAGACCTGGACAGGCTGGACACCTGGTCCAGCAACTGGCTGCTTCTCGAATTTAACCCCGCCAAATGCAAAGTCATGAAGAGCAGGGAAAGGCAAAGAAGACCGCAGACAAAGTATAGGCTAGATGGCCAAAGACTGCAAACCTCGCTCGAGGAGAAAGATCTTGGGGCGGGTATGACACCGAGCACGTCTCCGGAAGCACACATCGACCGGATAACTGCTGCAGCATATGGGCACCTGGCAAACCTGAGAATAGCATTCCGATACCTTAGTAAGGAATCGTTCGAGACACTGTACACCGTGTACGTCAGGCCCATACTAGAGTGTGCAGCACCAAATCGAGCACGTCGAGAAATTAGAGAAAGTGCAAAGGTTTGCGACAAGGTTAGTTCCAGAGCTAAGGGGAATGTCCTACGAAGAAACGTGAAGGAAAATCGGCCTGACAACACTGGAGACGTGATAACAACATACAAAATATACTGTGTGGAATAGACAAGGTGGATAGAGACAGGATGTTCCAGAAAGGGGACCCAAAAACAAGGGGTCACAATTGGAAGTTGAAGACTCAGAGGAGTCAAAGGGATGTTAGGAAGTATCTCTTCAGCCATATAGTCAGGAAGTGAAATAGTCTAGCAAGTGATGTAGTGAAGGCAGGAACCATACATAGCTTTAAGACGAGGTATGATAAAGCTCATGGAGCAGGAAGAGAGGATCCAGTAGCAATCAGTGAAGAGATGGGGCCAGGAGCTGAGTCTCAACCACTGCAACCACAATTATACAAGTACAATTAGGCGAGTACACCATTCAGAGTCAGTCTGGCATTGTATCTCGGCGAGTGACCATCACCCCACGCGTTCATACGATACTTTTTGTAATGATCCATTGTTTTTTGTGCTTGCAACTGCTAAATAAGCCACCATGGATGCAAAGAAAGCTCCTAGTGCCAACCCTAAGGTAAAGAAGAAGAGAAACACTGTAGAATTCAAGAAAGAACTCGTAACAAAGTACCAAAGTGGAGGAGGAAGAGAGAGAGAGAGAGAGAGAGAGAGAGGGGGAAGAAAGTGCCTTCTTCAGTGATTCTACGATACGTACGATACTAAAGCGGCACGAGTTGATTAAGGCTATAGCGCCAGCCAGCGATAAAGTGTAGCATTAACAGTGTAGCGAGTTAAGCGATTAAGAGATAGAAAAAGGCGATAGATAAATAAGCCGTAGAGTTGATATTAGCTCCTCATATTAAAGTATTTTGTCCTGTCTCCAAATACTCTCCTCCCTCTCCCACCAAGAGTCTTCAATAAAGGTATGTAATACAGTGGTCCCTCAACTTTCGGTCATAATCCATTCCAATTGTTCGAAAGTCGAAACCATATTTCCCACGAGAAATAATGTAAATACAATTAATCCGTTTCCACTCAAAAATATTCACAAAAAATTAATTTTTTTGAAGAATAAATACTATAGTTTTACATACAGAAAACAATGACAAATAAATATAAAGCACTAATTATAATGAACAAATGAACAGTTAAATAACTTTTACCTTTATTGAAGATTTTTGTTGGCGTATGAGAGTGGAGGTTTGTTTGGAGGCAGGACAAGATAGTCCTTCAATATGACAAAAATATCAACTCTACACCTTATTTATCTAGCACAATTCATCTAATATGACATAATAAACAATATTAATAACATAGAAACATGATATAAACTCTTGAATGAATAAAACATGTCATAACGAATGTAAGGACTGGTGGTAATGTGTTGTTTTTGTTGTTGTTGTTTTTGTTGGGTATAAGGGCCACTGACCATAACCCGTGGTGGTGGTCGGCGGCAGCAGAAAGCCGCCACCACCACTATCACACAAACAATGTACATAATTTATAAGTAAGAAATATTCACACTTATATAAATAAGAAATATTTACACTTACCTTGGAGGAGATGGTGGCAGAGGGCAGCACTCTTGTCAGTGTCCCTATATTCCTCAAACAACATTGTAGCAGTTAAGTTTCGTGTCGTCATTTTCTATCGCTTGATCGCTTAACTTAAGTAAGTTTATTCAGGTATACACAAATCCAGTTACATATATTATCATACATAGCAGCATATGTGTAGAAAACCTAGGATAACCCAACAAAGTCAGACAGTGACTTATTTCCATTGCTACACTGTTAATGCTACACTTTATCGACTTGTGAAGCTTCTTTGGACCCATGGTGACTTATTTCACAGTGACAATCACTAAACCAGCAATAAACACAATAAATTTATTGCGAAATGTTTGAATGAGCACGCTGGTAATGTTTTCTCGACGGTAAACAACGCTAGACTGGCTCGCGATGCCTGCGCGGCGAGGCGGACGGGTCTGGTACCCGGACCGATAGTCGAGGGAAAATTTGACCGAAAAAAGCCATCAAAACTCGAAATCACCGATAGTCGGACCGACCGAAAGTCGAGGGACCACTGTAGCGATTTAAATGTTCATTTATCCATTTCATTAGTGCTTTCTATTTATTTCTCATCATTTTCTGTATGTATTTTTTGTTAATACTTTTGGGTGTCTGGAACGGATTAACTGGATTTACATTATTTCTTATGGGGAAAATGGTTTCGAAATTCGTGAATTTCGACATTTGGCACTCTCTGGAACGGATTGATCTCAAAATTCGGGGGCCCACTGTATACTAATGAAGAGAGACTATATCCAATAGCCATGTCAGGCTCGTATTTTAAACTGACAAATCTCTATATGCCTTGACAAAACTGACATTGATTTGGGCAAAAGTTGTCACAATGAAATAAGAGCAAACTAATAAAGTTTGAAACTGATGAGCAAGTTTTCATTGTACAATTAGTTTTAAAGACAAACTTGCAATTACAAGAACTGTGCTGCTTATTGTCACTTGCATGATAAAACACATCACTACTGTCACTGTCAAGCATGACAGTACATATCACTATTGTCAGAGTAAACAAACATAACAGAAAACACCACTGTTGCCACTTGTGTGTAAGGCTATAGGTTGAAACCTATAAATACATACTACATGGAAGGTAGCAGGAACTGCCTAGGCCTCCATGTACCACCAGGCAGTCTCTGCTCCCTTTCAAGTGTTCATAACTTCCAACCCATATTTTATGTACATGTACACGCTTATTCAAACATTTTACTTGCTTCACCTATATAGACTGTCTTGGGACACTGCTTACAAGGGAGAAAATACACACCTTAGTTCTTGTTGACGAGACCTGACGAGAAGAGGAGCAATTGGGCAGCATTCCTCTTGCCAAATTTTGATGGAAATGGGTTGTAGCACATATGTGAGAGGTGCCCCAGTGGTTAAAGGTAATCATTATAAAATTAACATAGTGGAGAGTAATACAGTCAAGCAAAATAATTAAAGACAAAGTTGTAGAAATAACAACCTGAAGAAAAACCTAATACCACTGACAGTATACTACTATTATTATTATTGGGGAAGTAGGTGTTGTTGACATTTAACAACTCACCATAACGAGTTGAGAATATCAAACTTTATGTAGTAGGAATTCAAAGAACAAGCAACTATTGTAAAACACTGAATATATGAAGAAGCTCCTTATAAAAGAGCTCTTAAGAAGTATTAAAACATACCTAGTGATTTGTGAGGCTGTGGGAGGAAATGGTGGGCCAGCAAAACGTTCAAACAAACACTATGTAAAAAACACACTTGCAGCAATATGTTGAGTAAACAACTGGACTGACTGTCAGAATTTACATCTAAAATGTTTTTCAGTTCCTCATAAAAGATTAACTTTGCATTTTTAAAACACAGGAAGCAAAGATGACAAGAGTGTGCAAGTGGGGTGCACCAAGGAATAATGCCATCAAGGGGCACTTGTCTGATTAGTGGTAACAAATGTTGCCTTATAAACATTCCCAGCAGAGTTACTTAGTAAAAATTCCACTCAAGTCCCAATTAAGTATTTTCACCACTCAACCACATTTTTGACCAGAGAAATCATTTAACCATTTATTTAATCAGAGTAAAAAAAGAGAGACCCATTCTATTCTTGGTAAACCACTTATTTTGGGTCAAATATTTCTTAGGGATAACTCCAAATCACAATAAAAGAGAATGCAATACCACATTAATAGTAGTAGTGGAAAAAATATAGAGTACACAAATTATATATAAACTGCAGGGAGAATGAGAAACTGACTCACAAAAAGCTGAAGTATGAATTATTCAATAAAGAAACTGACAAAATTATATGACCTATTCAAAAGGACCCACTCTCAATGGACCTATGCATCCACAAACCCCTTTACATACATAGGAGATATCCTACTGCTTTCATCTCATTTCTTCCTCTCATTTTAACTCAATACACTGTAAAATATTTATTGCCTCCCCATCATTTCCAGAGTTACAGAATAAAGGTCTACATTCCTCACATCCCCTTAAAAACATGAGAGGAGAATCTAAGATTTTCCTAACCAAGTATTTTTTCTAACCTTACTACATATATATACCTTAAACCTATAATAGTTTAACAAATAATTAAAAACTACTGATAAATTTTAAATTTAAAAGGGATTTTTCTCTAAATTCAATTATTTCTTTCTGATTTTTCCATTATATAATCAAATCAACCCCTTTCTTCTTCATATTCTATTCAAACATACAATTATCTTTATTAAGCAAACTTTTCGTTCCTTACTCAAACATTTTTTTAAGATCTTTAAACTGGTTTTTATCATCTTTCAACAAACCGGCCGGATCCCACCGAGGCAGGGTGACAAAAAAAAAAAAAAAAAAAAAAAGTTTCTCTTTTAACTTTAGTAATGTATACAGGAGAAGGGGTTACTAGCCCCTTGCTCCCGGCATGTTAGTTGCCTCTTACGACACACATGGCTTACGGAAGAATTCTTTTCCACTTCCCTATGGAGATAAGAGGGAAAAAAACAAGAACAGGAAATAGTAAAAAAATACAAGAAAACCCAGAGGGGTGTGTAGATATATATACAGTGGACCCCCAGATTACGTGATTAATCCATTCCAGAGGGCTTAACTTAAACCGAAAATAACGTAATCCGAATCTATTTTCCCCGTAAGAAATAATGGAAATTCAATTAATCCGTTCCAGATACCCAAAAGCATTAAAATAAATATTGTTTACACATTAACTTACACAGTACATGTATACTATATAAATTACAACTAATACATACAACAGTCTATTAACTGAACATTTACCTTTATTGAAGAGTTGTTGATGTGTGGAAGATGGAAGGAGGGGGTAGGAAGAAGAAGTATGCTAGTGTTTGGAAGGGGAATCCCCTTCCATTAACAATGCAGGTACCAAGTTCTCTTCTGGGGTTACTGGCCTTTTTCTTTTAATGCCACTAGGACCAGCTTGAGTGTCACTGGAACTTTCTCTCACAAAAAATCTGTCCAGGGAGCTCTGTGTTTGCCATTTCTTTAAAACATCCCTGAAATGGGACACCACATTGTCATTGTACATGTTGCCAGCATGGCCTGCAACAGCTTTGTTAGGGTGAAAATCATCCATAAAGCCTTGCACATCAGTCCACTTGGCACAGATCTCCCTAATCCTTGAAGTAGGCACTGTCTTCCATCTCTGTTCCTCCTCCTCCTCCTCCTCCTCCTCCTCCTCTGGACCATTTTCCTGAACTGTGGTCTGTTGTTGCTGTTGCAGATGAAGCTCTTGCAGATCTTCAGTGGTTCTCTCTTCATTGTCCTCCTCCACCAACTCTTCCACATCCTCGGTACTAACATTCAAGCCCATGGACTTTCCCAGTGCCACAATTGCTTCCACAACAGGCTCAGGCTCAGGGTTCTGAGGCTCATCCCCCAAAACCTTCAAAATCCCTCTCTGGGACACAGTCTGGCCACAATTTTCTCCAGGCAGAGTTCAAAGTCCTGGTAGTCACTCCCTCCCAAGCCTTACCTATAAGGTTTACGCAATGCAGGATAGTGAAATGATCTTTCCAAGTCTTTTAGGGTCAAATAAGTGTCTGAGGTCACCTTAAAGCACTTTTGAAACATTGCTTTGGTGTAGAGTTTTTTAAAGTTTGAAATGACCTGCTGGTCCATGGGCTGGAGGGAGGAGTGGTATTAGGGAGCAACAACTTCACTGATGAACTTAAACTCCTCCACAATTTGCTCTTCCAAGTCTGGATGACCACCAGGAGCATTGTCCATTATCAGGAGGCACTCGAGGCCCAAATTATTTTCCTCAAGATATTTCTTCACACTGGGGCCAAACACTTTCACCTCTCTCTTACTTGCTGTTTATGTCCCATCTACCTCTTACTCTAACTGTAGCTACAACTAAGTAATGATCCGATATATCCGTTGCCCCTCTATAAACATGTACATCCTGAAGCCTACCCATCAACCTTTTATCCACCAATACATAATCTAACAAACTACTTTCATTACGTGCTATATCATACCTTGTATACTTATTTATCTTCTTTTTCATAAAATATGTAGTATTACTTATTACCAGACCTCTTTCTACACATAGCTCAATTAAAGGCTCCCCATTTTCATTTACCCCTGACACCCCAAATTTACCTACTACTCCCTCCACAACATTTTTACCCACTTTACCATTGAGATCCCCAACCACGAGTACTCTCTCACTTGGTTCAAAACTCCCCATGCACTCGCTCAACATTTCCCAAAATCTCTCTCTCTCTCTTTCCTCTACACTTCTCTCTTCTCCAGGTGCATAAACACTTACTATAACCCACTTTTCACATCCAACCCTTATTTTACACCAAATAATCCTTGAATTGATACATTTATATTACCTCTTCCTGTCATAACTTATCCTTCAACATTATTGCTAACTCTGTTTGAAATTCCTGACCTTAATCCCATTTATTTCTCCCCACTGAAACTCTCCTACCTCCTTCAGCTTTGTTTCACTTAAGGCCAGGACATCCAGCTGCTTCTCATTCATAATATCCACAATCATCTCTTTCTTATCATTTGCACAACAACCACGCACATTCAAACATCCCACTTCGACGGTTTTCTTCTTTTTCTTTTTAGCAAGTTATACGAGATAAGACGTTACTAGCCCATTGTTCCCGGCATTTTAGTTGACTTTTACAACACGCATGGCTTATGGAGGAAAGATTCTTATTCCACTTCCCCATGAAAGGAAAAGTAATAAGAACAAGAACTATTAAGATAAAATCAAAGATAAATGTGTACATGTATGTGTAGTGTGACCTAAGTGTAAGTAGAAGTGGCAAGACAGAAAAAAGACACCAGCAATCCTACCATCATGTAAAACAAATACAGGGTTCCTTTTTACACTCACTTGGCAGGACGGTAGTACCTCCCAGAATGGTTGCTGTCTACCAACCTACTAAATACAAAAAACTAGCACCGGGGATATTCGATCCCTTGACTATAATAATTAAGGTGGTGGCTCATGCACACTGGTCAGTACGACTCTACAATGTGTGTGTGTGTGTGTGTGTGTGTGTGTGTGTGTGTGTGTGTGTGTGTCTGTGATGTAGATATAAATAGCCTGTATGTATATATACAGTGGACCCCTGAGTAGAAACACTTCGAAATGTATTTGAAGTAATATTGTAAGTGCTTGTGAAGAGTATTTTGGGCGCTGAATGGACAACCTTACTTGACATTTTTTTGGGGTAAATTCGTTCGTAATGCATTGAGCAGCTTCTGAATTAATTTTCGTACCAGGTCCGTCCTGCCAAACTCGCCCATTATGTAAGTATATTTTAAATGCTTTTGTAAGGTATTTTTGGGTGTCTGAAATGGACTAACCTACAGGGAAAGTTGGTAGAGAATCTATAATTTCCTAACGAGTAAGCACAATGTAGTAGTCACGGATAAGTTCTCAGGGCAGCTACTGTGCAAAGCTCGCCTTCAAAGGCTATTAATCTTCGGCCCTCCTTAATCCTACAAGTTCCTCATCTCTGTTAGCAGTATCGCCACGTCTACTCATGACAGACAGGGATATAAGCCACAGTGCCGTGTCTTCCTTTGCAGATGACACCCGAATCTGTATGACAGTGTCCACCGTTGAAGACACTGCAAGACTCCAAGCAGACATAAACCAAATCTTTAAATGGGCTGCAGAAAACAACATGAAGTTCAATGATGAGAAATTTCAATTACAGTCATACATCGGTTAACGATACATTTTTACGTCAAAATAGTGACTCCGTTAACGATGTTTACTTCGGTTTACGATGTTCGTCCCGGACGCGTCCGCGTGGCGCCCAGCTGTGCGGGCACTCCAGGGAGCGTCGGTGTGCTATTGTTTACAAGCGAGAGTGACCACCACCCACTCCACCCACGCATTCATACCAGTATATATTGTCATTATTCCACTGTTTTTAGTGCTTGCAACTGCTAAATAAGCTACCATGGGTCCAAGGAAAGCTCCTAGTGCTAAGCCTGTGGCAAAGAGGCTCAGAAATACAGTAGAACTGAAGAAGGAGATACGTAATAGAAAAATATGAAAGTGGAGTGCGTATCACTGAGCTGGCCAGGCTGTATGGTAAAGCCTATTCTACTATCGCTACCGTTGTGGCCAAGGGAAATACACGTAAAATCAAGGAAGCTGTTGTTGCGAAAGGTGCATTTGTGATCACAAAACAGAGATCACAAGTGCTGGAACATGTGGAAAATTTGTTGTGGGTGTGGATCAACGAGAAACAGTTAGCAGCAGATAGTGTTTCGCAGGCAATAATATGTGAAAAAGCAAGGCAGTTGCATGATGATCTTGTTAAGAAAATGCCTGCAACGAGTGCTGAAGTGAGCGAATTTAAAGCCAGCAGAGGCTGGTTTCAAAAATTTAAGAATCAAAGTGGCATACATAGTGTTGTGAGGCATGGTGAGGCAGCCAGTGGTGACAAAAGTGCGGCTGAAAAATATGTGCCTGAATTCCAGGAGTACATAGAGGCTGAACAATTCCTCCCCAACAAGTGTTTAATTGTGATGAAACAGGCCTGTTTTGGAAGAAAATGCCCAACAGGACCTTCATTACTCAGGAGGAAAAGGCACAGCCAGGACATAAGCCTATGAAATACAAGCTAACTTTGATGCTTTGTGCTAATGCCAGTGGTGATTGCAAAGTGAAGCCTTTACTGGTGTATCTTTTTGAAAATCCCCGAGTGTTTGGCAGATGCGGTATCACCAAGTCTAACTTGTGTGTGATGTGGAAGTCTAACAAAAAGGCATGGGTCACAAAGGACATTTTCTTAGAGTGGTTCAATGGCATGTATGGCCCCAGTGTGAAGAAATATCTCCAGGAAAATAATTTGCCACTTAAGTGAATCCTGATAATGGACAATGCTCCTTGTCATCCTCCAAACTTGGTAAAGAAAATTGTGGAGGACTTTAAATTCATCAAAGTGAAGTTCTTGCCCCATAATACCACTCCTCTCCTCCAGCCCATGGACCAGCAGGTCACTTCCAACTTTAAAAAACTCTACACCAAAGCAATGTTTCAAAAGTGCTTTGATGTGACCACAGACATGAATATAACCTTATCCTGCATTGTGTAAACCTTATAGGTAAGGCTTGGGAGGGAGTGACTACCAGGACTTTGAACTCTGCCTGGACAAAATTGTGGCCAGACTGTGTCCTAGAGAGGGATTTTGAAGATTTTGGGGCTGAGCCTCAGAACCCTGAGCCTGTTGTGGAAGAAATTGTGGAACTGGGCAAGTCCATGGGGTTGGAGGTGAGTGGTGAGGAAGAGCTAACCACTGAAGATCTGCAAGAGCTTCAACAGCAACTGCAACAAGAGACCACAGGTCAGGACAATGGTTCAGAGGAGGAGGTGGAACAGAGATAGAAGAAGGTGCCTTCTTCAAGGATTAGGGAGATCTGTGCCAAATGGACTAATGTGCAAGGCTTTATGGATGAATATCACCCTAACCATGCTGTTGCAGGCCGTGCTGGCAACATGTACAATGACACAGTGGTGTGTCATTTCAGGGATGTGTTAAAGAATCGCCAGACACACAGCTCCCTGGACAGATTTTTGGTTAGAGAGGGGTCCAGTGACTCTCAACCTGGTCCTAGTGGCATTAAAAGAAAAAGGCCAGTAACCCCAGAAAAAGAACTTGCCACCTGCAGTGTTAATGGAAGGGGATTCCCCTTCCAAACACTAGCATACTATACTCCATCCTTTCCCCTCCTCCACACATCAACAACTCTTCAATAAATGTAAGTGACATGTTATTGTACTATATTTACATGTATTTCTTTAATATTCATTAAATTGTGTATTATTTAATGTCAAAAAGTTCTAAAAAATATTTTATTTTACTACTTTTGGAAGTCTGGAACGATTAATTTTATTTCCATTATTTCTTATGGGGAAAATTGATTCGGTTAACGATTGATTCGGTTAGAGATATGCCCTCTCTGACGGATTAATATCGTTACCCGAGGTATGACTGTACTCAGATACGGAAAACGTAAAGAAATTAAAATCTCATCGGAGTACAAAACTAATTCCAACCACACAATAGTGCGAAAAACTAATGTCAAAGACCTGGGAGTGATCATGTCAGAGGATCTCACCTTCAAGGACCATAACACCGTAGCAATTGCATCTGCTAGAAAAATGACAGGATGGATAATGAGAACCTTCAAAACCAGGAATGCCAAGCCCATGTTGACACTTTACAGATCGCTTGTTCTATCTAGGCTGGAATATTGCTGCCCACTAACTGCACCTTTCAAGGCGGGTGAAATTGCCGACCTTGAAAATGTGCAGAGAACCTTCAGGGCACGCATAAGTGCGATAAACCACCTCAACTACTGGGAACGCTTGAAGTTCCTAAACCTGTACTCTCTAGAACGCAGGCGGGAGAGATACATTATATACACGTGGAAAATTCTCGAGGGCTTAGTACCAAACTTGCACACAAAAATCACTCCCTACGAAAGCAAAAGACTCGGCAGGCGATGTAACATCCCCCCAATGAAGAGCAGGGGTGCCACTAGCACGTTGAGGGACAACACAATAAGTGTCATGGGCCCAAGATTGTTCAACTGCCTCCCAGCATACATCAGGGGGATTACCAACAAACCCCTGGCTGTCTTCAAGCAGGCACTGGACAGGCACCTCAAGTCGGTACCTGATCAGCCGGGCTGTGGTTCGTACGTTGGACTGCATGCGGCCAGCAGTAACAGCCTGGTTGATCAGGCTCTGATCCAACGTGAGGCCTGGTCACAGACCGGGCCACGGGGGCGTTGACCCCTGGAATTCACTCCAGGTAGGATAATTATTGATTTCCCTAGCTCAGTTATTTTTTAGGGGGAGAAGAGAGAATGTAAAGTAGCAGGCCAACATCATTGACCTATTAATTTTTTAGACCAGGGGTGAGGAACCTTTTTTCTGGCAAGGGCCATTTGAATATTTATAACATCATTCGTGGTCAATACAAAATTCTCAACTTAAAAATTAGCCTGCCATATTGGGTCATTTAATTAACTCACGCCTAATGTTATGGCTGGAACCGCATCTCTTTGGCGAGGCATGTGATGTTGGCTGGCATTGATGCTGCATCAGAAATATGTTTGAAATGAAGAGGATAGATGGGAGACTAATTCAAAATCTGAAGACTGGTTGTATTTTATGAAATATTGCAAAATTATTCGCATGTAAAAAATATCAGTAAATTCTTCCAAAGGGCTCCAATTTTTATAAAATTTATCAGAATAAAAGCTAAAAGGTATCTTCATAATTCTGCATACTTATATGGATTTTAGGTTTCGTATTTTTTTCATTATACAGTGTAAATTGGTATGAGGAAGGGTTAATATAAATATGTTGCTATGAAAAAAGCTCAAGATTTATTGAATTTCGAGATCCGCCTGCGGTTGCCTTGGCAGGGCCAGACCAAATGATTTCGTTAGCCTTATACGGCCCACGGGCCGTATATAGGAATCTTCCACTCGGCAGTGGGGACCCGTTTTAGACACTGCCGAGAGGAAGATTCAAAAGTTTTTTCATGAACCCTGGGAATAATCCATGCATCACTCATCATCAGTTTTACAAAGGAGATGATACACGAGAGAAGCAGACAGAAGCCAGTGTGAGATAGAGAGAAGTAGGACTTCTCGGCCACCTGGCCGAGTGGTTAATACACTGGCCTGTAAATTTTCAGACTCGCTTGCCATAGGTTCAAACCCCACCCATTCTGTGATTTATTTATATGTATGAGTATGTGTGTGTGGGGGGGGGGTAAGGGACATCCAGAGGGTCTTGTAGAGGACCATCAACAATGGTGGGTACTTCATTTTTTGGAATGTTCATACACTTTTGAGAGTTTATTCTTGTTAAGTAATCCATATATCTTAGTTTATGGAAAATAAATAACTTTCTCATTCTCCCCACAGTTTATATTATGTTAATACTCCAGTACCCAGTATTAAGCAAGTTTCCATGATGAGTCTACTCGCTTCTCTACAATAATAGCAAATTTTATATTCTTTCTTGTGGTTTGGAGTTAGTATTAACAATATTTTACATGGTTACATTTACCTTTACCTTAAGTTGTATTAATAAGTGGCTTACTAAAAGGGTAATGAGATGTTTAATCGGAAGGGGGGTAGAGTTTACAAGTGGTTTAAGTAATTATATCAGTTTCTTCATGTTACAAGAAAGGTATTCCCACATTGCATAACCCCAGCCTCCTATACTTCAGTGCCATAGGAACAGTGAGCCACGTTTCTAATAAAGTTAAAATTTTAGCCTTGAATATATGAAGCAAATCAGAAGACATTCACAAATCACCAAATAGAAACTAATATCCATAATTCTTCAATAAAAATGACAAATTAGGACATACAGTAGATAATGAAACTAATCCAAACCTTCGACCAAGAAACATCAGCTATGAAGCCAAACTGAAGAGGCATTCTTTTCTTATCTCACAGAGACCAATATTATAAAAATTTTAGTCTCTAATTTTCAGCTTGACTCTTATGGTCCACAAGATCACCTGGCAACTATGATACACCCAAATTTTTATTAAAATTAGTGAATGAGAGAATACAAAGCCCATTGCAATACTAAATCTACTTCTAAGACACTAACACTTAAAGTTTGAAGCCGACCAGGGAAAGCATTTTTCAGTTAGCCAACGACATAATCCACTTCATGAAATGCATCAACACTGATGTTTTGAAGATGACCACAATAGGCATTCTTTATTGAATGAAAAATAAATTTCACAGTTTAATAGACAAAATGGGACTTATACAGCTTCATAGCAAGGTGAAGAAGGCATTCTGGAAACCAACACAAAGTTTGAAGCTGATAAGTTGAGGCATTTTTTTTTTATTTATCGCATGGTTTTTAAAGATTCCAAATTTAATTTGATATATTGACCAATTTACCCGTACACAACCTAAACTTAATGGGTGCTATACTGGTCCTAAGATGCATCTTCATTAACAGTAATCAAAATTTCACACTTATTATATGTATAATTGCAGATGTGAGCCTACACCCACGTATTTCAACTATCGTCGAATTATGCGGCACCGTTCATGTACTTTTGAGGCTACGCTGCAGAGGCTTTTGGAAAGCAAGCAATTCCAGGAATCTGGGAAAGGCTTCAACAACTTTGGTCATAGAGCACCTGGACATGTCAAGTGTCCAGAAAATCTGGCCACAGTTATCGTACATCAACGGTGAAAATTTAAAGTTGATCAGGTGAGGCCTCGTGTTTGACCTATATAAAACGAAAAGTTGGAAGAACGAAAAATTATGGTAAATTGTTCAAAGTCCTCCTATAACATACCTAATAAAATAATCATAATTTTAAAGTAAACTTTGTAAAGTACATCTCTCCTGATGTGTATGGGCCGAGTAAGAGTGTAAATATACATGGAGCGGTGTATATCTCAGTATATAAGGAATTAAAGTAACCTTGACTGGTAGGGAACAGGTGACATGCAGCCTTAATGACCCTCGTGTGGTTGATACATATAAAACATAATAAACCAACCATTAACAACTAATAATAATAGCAATAATAACGATAGTTATAACAATTCGTTTCCCAGTTCTTTACATTCTCACTTTTTTTTTTCTCTACCCCTTCCCCAATTACCTTTCCCCGTCTCCCTCCAGCATTCTTTTGCTTACCTTCTCATCATCTGCCAACTTGGCTTCACCACTGCCGCTCTGATCCTTGTGATCGGCGCTTCCTTCAGCGTCCGATACGTCGGAGTCGTGGAAGGTGCCTGCGTCCTTGTCTGCCGGCGGTGTGTCGCTCGTCAGGCTCACCTGTGGGTGCCACAACAGGTGTTAGTAGGTGTCACGACACGTGTTACTGGGTGGGTGACAGGTATTTAGTGTGCATGGGTAAAGAGAGAGAAGGTGTGTGTGTGTGTGTGTGTGTGTGTACTCACCTAATTCTGGTTGCAGGGGTCGAGACTCAGCTCCTGGCCCCGGCGTGTGTGTGTGTTTTAGTGTGTGTGTGTGTGTGTGTGTGTGTGTGTGTTTTAGTGTGTGTGTGTGTGTGTTTTAGCTGTGGTTAGAAAATGAAACTCACACAACCTTCAAAATACATTAAATTATTCACTAGAGGTCAATTTCAGCACCACAAAACACAGATTACGAAACCCACATAAAAACACAATCCAGTGAAACAAGTTACCCATGTAATTCGACCCACTAACTGAAGCCCTTTACAGCAGATGCAACTCAAATCAGGTTCTTCACATTTACTCTTCTCGGTTTAGCCTCCACGAGGGTCCACACCTCTAAACAAGTGTTCAACACCCTTTGATGGTTCATTAACGATTAATATGTTCAAGCCCAGTCGACACAGAGCGACTTTCTGTAATAGTCACTTGCATAGCTTCTCTGTATACCGAGATTTTTCATAAATGTTAATTGAAAAGACGTTTACCAAAAAAAAAAAAACCTTGAAGAAGTCTAGTCTTAGCAGCAGTGATAATAATTTTGTTTACATTATCTGTTGTATTTACCAAAGCTCACATTAAATAAAGGACTTTATAAAGTAGACTGTATGGCACCTACCTACCTATCTACCTACTGCTCTACACCTGTAACACGTGGTGCCTACCTAAACAAAACTACTGGGGGATGTAAATTAAGGGATACCTGAGGAACAAGAGAAAGAATGAGGATAAAATCAGCAAATTTCAGGAAGAGACAGAGGGAAGAGAAACTAGGGAGGAAACTGAAGGAAGGAGGATGCAAAGAAGAAAAAGTGAAGGACCTTGAAAATGAAGTTAGGACGATAAAACAAGAACTCAACTGGAAAGTAACGAAGCTGGAAATAGATCAAACGCAGTGGAAGATGTGAATAAAAAAAGCAAAGATTGGTCAATGGGGGAGGGGAGTATGTTAATATAGTGAATGAATGGTTAAAAATAGAGGGGAAAGCATTGATGAGATAAACAGAGAGGGAAACTGGGACATGTGGCCCAAGGCGCTACGATGCTCAGAGCAAATGAAATAACCCTCGTGTGTTTACGAGGCCAGAAGACAGGAACGTCAGGAAGGGATATTTAGGGAAGGAGAAGACGCAGAGAAACTGAACAGGAACAAACTACACATCTCGGAAGGGAAGGAACAACGGGGAGGAAAAAGAAAATTCTGGAAATGCACCAACACTACATTATTATTATAATCAAATAGAAGCGCTAAACCACAGGGGTTATACAGCACCAACACTACAGACTCCATGTCCACTATTTAGAGAAGAGAGAGAAAAAAAAATCAATATGCCCAGAAAACAGTAGGAGATAGAAAAGTCAGCAGGAGATACTTATATGTGGGTGAAGTCACTAAATGAAGGTCAAGAAACATCAGGAGAGGAAAACCCTGACATGGTTGTAGTACGAATCTCTTTCGAACAGTAACAAAGGCGATATTCCCAGAGCGATATCAAGACAGTAAAAAAGGGGGAGAAAGAAGCAGCAGCAGCAGCAGCAGCACAGATGGTGAGCAACCACTTGAGATTTGAGAAACTAAAAAAAAAATTAAAAAAGTGATTTTAGGGATTACATAGAAAGTACTCTGATGTCCAGAACGAATAAGGCAATAATAACAGTTATAAATATAATCCACCACCAAACTATAGAAGGCCGAGCAAGAAGTATAAGCAGGATAACAGAACAATGATTCGCCTATCTGGAAACGGTAGAGAAAAAGTTAACCTCCTAGTACTAGGAGATTTCGACCGTGAGATGGACTAGGAAAACTGGGACTATTGTGAACCAGAAATACGAACATAACTCGTGAAAGAAGTAGCGAAAAATTTAGAGTCAACCGAAAGAAAAGACTGAGGGGAAGAAGAGAGAAGAACCACCACTAAGATTGTCAAGTTTTCCCCACAAGATAAACACGACTGCTGAGATGTTGCAGTGAGACGAACAACAATTTAGAAAAAACAATATGACCAGGTATAATGTAAAATCGACGTAAGGAAAATACAAGTCCTCTGAAAAACATACATACATAATATATATATATATATATATATATATATATATATATATATATATATATATATATATATATATATATATATATATTTATAGATGGGGTTGTAAGGGAGGTGAATGCGAGGGTCTTGGCAAGAGGTGTGGGGTTAAAAGACAAAGAATCAAATACAAAGTGGGAGTTGTCACAGTTGCTTTTTGCTGATGACACTGTGCTTTTGGGAGATTCTGAAGAGAAGTTGCAGAGGTTTGTGGATGAATTTGGTAAGGTATGTAAAAAAAGAAAATTGAAAGTGAATATAGGAAAGAGTAAGGTGATGAGGATAACAAAAAGATTAGGTGACGAAAGATTGAATATCAGATTGGAGGCAGAGAGTATGGAGGAGGTGAATGTATTCAGATATTTGGGAGTGGACATGTCAGCAGATGGGTCTATGAAGGATGAGGTAAATCATAGAATTGATGAGGGAAAAAGGGTGAGTGGAGCACTTCGGATCATCTGATCTAAATAAGACACTTTACACTGACCAGTAACTACGTAGATCTCGAACTTTGTTCTTATTGGCACGAAGGTGCGTAACAACGCGGGACGAGGGTAATCTTCTTTGACTACAAGTCCGCTCCCCATGCACTTGAGAGTGTTACGAAATAGACACCAGGAACATCTTAACAGACATCCGAATGACGTGTAAAGTACTCAAAGAAAAAAGGCTTATTTGGGTTCGGGGTATTTTACCTCACTTGCGATATGATAAATTGATGTATATGGCCTGGAAAAAATTCTCCCTTTGTCTTTAATTCTTTTATTTTTTATAGGGTTAAAGGTAGCTTTAATTTAATTAAAATAAATATGTTATTTAATTGAGAATTGGGAAGAACTTCCTTTAAGAACTTTGTCCATGGAAGTAAAGAGGGGAATGTATGAGAGTATAGTTATACCAACGCTCTTATATGGGTGTGAAGCATGGGTGATGAATGTTGCAACGAGGAGAAGGCTGGAGGCAGTGGAGATGTCATGTCTGACGTCAATGTGTGGTGTGAATATAATGCAGAGAATTCGGAGTTTGGAAATTAGGAGGAGGTGCGGGATTACCAAAACTATTATCCAGAGGGCTGAGGAGGGGTTGTTGAGGTGGTTCGGACATGTAGAGAGAATGGAACGAAACAGAATGACCTCGAGAGAGTATAAATCTGTAGTGGAGGGAAGGCGGGGTAGGGGTCGGCCTAGGAAAGGTTGGAGGGAGGGGGTAAAAAAGGTTTTGTGTGCGAGGGGCTTGGATTTCCAGCAAGCATGCGTGTGCGTATTTGATAGGAGTGAATGGAGACAAATGGTTTTTAATACTTGACGTGCTGTTGGAGTGTGAGCAAAGTAACATTTATGAAGGGATTCAGGAAACCGGCAGGCCGGACTTGAGTCCTGGAGATGGGAAGTACAGTGTCTGCACTCTGAAGGAGGGGTGTTAATGTTGCAGTTTTATAACTGTAGTGTAAAGCACCCTTCTGGCAAGACAGTGATGGAGTGAATGATGACGAAAGTTTTTGTTTTTCGGGCCACCCTGCCTTGGTGGGAATCGGCCGATGTGTTAATAATAAAATTATATATATATATATATATATATATATATATATATATATATATATATATATAATATAAACACAATAAAAAAATAAATAGAAGAGATGGAGAGAGATGAGAGAGAGAGAGAGAGAATGAGGGAGAGGAGAGAGAGAATGAGAGGGAAAAGAGAGGAGAATGAGAGAAGAGAATGAGAGGAGAGAGAATGAGAGGAGAGAGAATGAGAGGAGAGAGAGAGAGGAGAGAGAATGAGAGGAGAGAGAATGAGAGAGAATGAGAGGGAGAGAGAATGAGAGGGAGAGAGAATGAGAGGGAGAGAGAATGAAGAGAGGGAGAGAGAATGAGAGGGGAGAGAATGAGAGGGGAGAGAATGAGAGGGGAGAGAATGAGAGGGGAGAGAATGAGAGGGGAGAGAATGAGAGGGAGAGAATGAGAGGGAGAGAATGAGAGGGAGAGAATGAGGGGGGAGAATGAGAGGAAGAATGAGAGGGGAGAGAATGAGAGGGGAGAGAATGAGAGGGAGAGAGAATGAGAGAGAATGAGAGGGAGAGAAAGAGATAATGAGAGGGAGAATGAGAGGTAGAGAATGAGAGATAATGAGAGGGAGAGAGAGAGAATGAGAGAGAGAGAGAGCAGCAGCTTGGTCGTACTTACATTAAAACCAGCGAAGGCGCTGTTAACTTTCGTGTCCCCGACACTCATTGGCTCGAGGATGGGCGTAGTGCTGGTGGGAGGAACCACGCCCAAGGATCTAGTAGGCGTGTTGGGTCGAACCCCACCCATCATGGCTGCTGCTAGCCCCGCCCCCGCTGTGGGCGCTGCTACTCCCTGGGGCGAGGTAGCAAGGGCGTTAGCTGTGAGGGCGGGCAGAGGCAGGGCGCCTTGGATGGTGGAGGGCGGGGTGCTGCTGCTGCTACTGTTGTTGTTCGTCTCGATCTGCGGCTTCACGTCCATGGCTTCGTCTTCGTCCTCGTCGGAGCCTCCAGTGAAGGAGTCTGCGGGAAGGTCGGCCGTCACTGCAGGTTACCTAAAGGATGAAGGGGGCCCTGCTTGTCACCACCACCACTACACTACTGCGCCCACACCACGCCCCTTCTACCCAAGGCACACCCACAGGGCACTGACGGATTTTTAACTATCCACCTATTGCGCCCACACTATTCAATTCCCGCCCACGGTACACCCTCAGGGCGGTGCAGGGCCCAACTACCAACTTGCAACACTCACACCAGGGCCCACGGGGCCGTGCTAGACCTACCCACCTACTATATCCACCCCACTCCCTCTTCTCTCTCAGCTAACTTCTGTATAGCAATAGCAGTTAAGAATGACCAATCAATATCTAGAACACATTTTCTGAGAAACTAGAAGAATGTTATACGCAGTGAGAAGACCAACTTTCTCACCAGTGTCTGCAATACTGGTTGCAGCTTTGGCTAAACACCTGCAATCGTTTTATAACACATGAAATTCATAACACTTACATATGCACAATACCTGCATAACATCTAAACACCCACCTAAAACCAACTTTTGTAAAACCTACAGCAATAACACCTGCTTAAAACCCACAACACCTACACAAAAAACTACAACACTGGCATGTGTGCCCCCAACAACACCCGTCTGGCTACATTGTAATACATGTACTAAATTCGCCTCAGTAATCAACCCTCAATACCGTGGATGATAATTGATAATTATGGATGATAGTGCTGGATGATCATTTAAATATAGAAGATATTCTGCAGTTAATATGAAAATTAACATGGTAAGTAAAAAATAATACCACAAAATACATACGTTTAGTGTGAGAATGATTAAATTGTTGGGTTTAAAACTTTGACTAAACCTAGGTCATTAAGGCTGAAAAATCACCTGTGCTATAATATACAAGAAAGCTCTAATCCTAAAATAGCTATACAAGTCAAGTTTGTGTATATTCAGAGAAGTGTACCTCATTGAAATACCGTGTGAAACACCTCTCTGTGTATATACTCTCTGATACATACCTCGGTAAAACAGTTGAGCGAAACGCCTTAACGTCAAGGAACACCCCCTTTTCTTCCTTGAAGGGGACTGCGTAAGGATGGTAATGGATAAAAGTTTAACCCCTAACTACACAAGAGCAATTACTATTATTATTATTAATCATTATTATAAGCACTAAAGCCGCGTGGCTTATTCAGGGTTAATCCTATTACCTCCTGTTTGTCTATCCTCAACTCCCACACTTCTCCGTGATAAAATTAATAACCTAGTCAAAGTACCCTGAAACATGTAGAATATAACTGATATATTTGTGTCTAGCATTAGGAGATAAGCATGTCTACGGAGCAATTTGCAATGTGAACAGACTGACTGATATAATAGCCAGACTGTTACAAGTACTTCTGGCAGTTTGGCAGAGAGATAAAGTAAAGTAAATATAAAGTGTGGGGTCAGCCTTATGGTCA
This sequence comes from Cherax destructor, assembly GCA_009830355.1. Classification (NCBI taxonomy): domain Eukaryota; kingdom Metazoa; phylum Arthropoda; class Malacostraca; order Decapoda; family Parastacidae; genus Cherax; species Cherax destructor. The sequence continues at coordinate 86,441 of WNWK01002755.1, forward strand.
CTTTCTTGAACAATATGTGCTAAACTGTCCACTTATTGAGGAATATATAGTATAACCGATGTGATATGTCACGGTATCTTAGTAAAAATATGACACGACATGGTAAGAAAATATCCTAAATCTGCTTGCAAGACATTTGTAAATATAAATCCAGCTATACTTCGTTAAACCTTTTGGGGCCTAGTTCCTAGGCCTTTTGTGTATCCATATATTCTTGCGCTACCGTCCACAAGATGGCTATGGGAGCACAATCACCTAGCCACTACCCTGCAGAGGATGGCTATGGGAGCACAATCACCCAGCCACTACCCTGCAGAGGATGGCTATGGGAGCACAATAACCCAGCCACTACCCTGCAGGGGATGGATATGGGAGCACAATAACCCAGCCACTACCCTGCAGGGGATGGATATGGGAGCACAATAACCCAGCCACTACCCTGCAGAGGATGGCTATGGGAGCACAATAACCCAGCCACTACCCTGCAGAGGATGGCTATGGGAGCACAATAACCCAGCCACTACCCTGCAGGGGATGGTTATGGGAGCACAATAACCCAGCCACTACCCTGCAGGGGATGGTTATGGGAGCACAATAACCCAGCCACTACCCTGCAGAGGATGGTTATGGGAGCACAACGTAGATTTTGTCCCCAGCGATTCGGCAGGTGACACAAGCAGGATAATGCCAACATTATTAGTGCATCAGCACAACCACCAAGAACGTTTCGCACATTCCCCTGACCACCTACTAACACAATGCCAACCTCACAACGGTCCAGAAGGGGGGGGGGTCACACACCTCTTCCCCCTCCCAAACTTCATTAGGCAAACAATATTAATTCGATCATTACCATTGACGTGTAGATTTACACGTCAACATTTACACACAGCAATGTGTTATGGTTAATTTACGTGACTTGTAATAAAGTACAGTAATAAATAAGGGAATAAAGCGACGTAACGTAATAGGCGTTCATACGGCAGTTACTTCTGACAAACACACGCACCAGCAAGAAGGCCCTAACCCACAGTGTAAATTATACATGTATGTCCAAAGGCTAAATTGTACTCTTATTAAACTTTGTTTTGACGTCTTTTAAGCCTTTTTTGTCGGTGGATTAAGCTTAAAGAAAGTATTAAATATATCTCTACCAGAGCTTTTCTAACTAAATGGTTAAAATTATAACCATAATTTTTAAAGGGGTGGAAGGGTAAGCCAGCGGAAGGCCTCGGTCAGCTGACCAAAAGCTCCAGCTGTGGGTCATCATATGACTAAGACCCCGCTTCAGGGAACACTTGTCCTGTTTCCTGACAAACCTAACCTCAATAATGAGCATTTTGAGAGAAAATGAAACGCCAGAATACTTTATAGTGGATTTGTTAATTAAATTTTTGCATGTCCTTCTGATAGAATTATCTTACTGATGCCTTGTATAGGGAAGGATTGATCTGTCTTACTGCTGTCCTGGTGGCTCTTCTGTCTGGATGGCCCCGCTGTTAGATGGCCCCGTTGCCGTTTCTCCATCGGTTTTTTCTCCCTGCTGCTTCGTCTGGTGCCCAGGACGACCACACAGCGCCCTGAGACCCAGCAGTGCCCGTGGTGGTGGCGGCGCCTGGTGCCAACACCTCCCTCAAATGTTGAGAGATGCTGCTCTTAAAAAGCTGTAAAATGTAGAGACACCACCGCACGCGGTCTTTTCTCTACCGCAGCCGCACACCAAGACATAATAACATACTTGTAGACACAGCAAGGACTCCTCGGGGCGGGGTCCGAACTCCTCGGGCCGGGGTCCGAACTCCTCGGGCCGGGGTCCGAACTCCTCGGGCCGGGGTCGACCGGCGGGTCGAACTCCTCGGGCCGGGGTCCGAACTCCTCGGGCCGGGGTCCGAACTCCTGGGCCGGGTCGCTCCCGCCGGGTCCGAACTCCTCGGGCCGGGGTCCGAACTCCTCGGGCCGGGGTCCGAACTCCTCGGGCCGGGGTCCGAACTCCTCGGGCCGGGGTCCGAACTCCTCGGGCCGGGGTCCGAACTCCTCGGGCCGGGGTCCGAACTCCTCGGGCCGGGGTCCGAACTCCTCGGGCCGGGGTCCGAACTCCTCGGGCCGGGTCCGAACTCTCCGTCGACTCGGCCGGGGTCCGAACTCCTCGGGCCGGGTCGACTCCTCGGGCCGGGGTCCGAACTCCTCGGCCGGGGTCGAACTCCCGGGCCGGTCCGACTCCTCGGCCGGGGTCGAACTCCGGCCGGTCCGAACTCCTCGGCCGGGTCGACTCCTCGGCCAAATTCATTTCCTTGTACCAGCTGACCTCTCCTGATACCGCCTTACCTTTCCGAGTACCGCCTAACCTCTCCTGGTACCACCTGACCTTCCCTGGTACCACCTGACCTCTCCTGGTACCACCTGACCTCTCCTGGTACCACCTGACCTCTCCTGGTACCACCTGACCTCTCCTGGTACCACCTGACGCACGTCAACACTACAGATGTAATTACTGCTGTGGACATTACCAGATGTCTACACGTGTCGTTCTACATCTCTGCTTCTACCCGTGTCTGCCTCTGTCTGTCTGCATGTACGTATATGTCTGCCTTGTACTCTTCCATTTACGAACCCTTCTCTTTCACAAACTCCACCTCCTCATATTCCTCTTCATATTCCTCCTCCTCTTCCTCCTCTTCGTCTTCCTCTTCCTCCTTCCTCTCATCTTCGCATCGAGGTCTCGTTGTCTTGTGAGTTATGGCACTGTGTCGACACCTCATTTCACGCCCCAGCGGCTGGCACGTGAAGCACCCAGACCATGGCACTCCTTGGCACCTGGCACTCCCACCTGACCCCCCTCCCCCGTGTGGCACTGCTTCCACCCTCTGACACTGCCGCCAACTTTCCCATGACTTTGGCACTGTTTGGCACTATGCGTGCTCTTTTGATGAGCCTTCATTGGCACTGTCAGTGCATGTTTGGCACTGTTTCACTAGTATAGTGCCAAAGAAGTTACACTAGTATAGGGCCCAAAACACGTTTTCACTAGCATTGTGAGAAACAATGCTAGTTAATTTGATGTCCTAACCCTGAACTTTCTGGCACACAGACCACAGTGCCACGACCCACTAGACCACAGTGCCACGACCCACTAGACCACAGTGCCACGACCCACTAGACCACAGTGCCACATCTTACTAGACCACAGTGCCACATCTTACTAGACCACAGTGCCACATCTTACTAGACCACAGTGCCACGACCCACTAGGTAGGTGGCGGAACCTACTTTGTTTTTGTTGTACAGGTAAGCTTCATGTTTCTCTTAATTACCGGCGTCACGCTCAGCCAGCTGGACAAAGCGAAAATACGCAAAAAAAGGAAAATGCGTACGTTTCCTCAATGTTTTCCCCACACACACACAATATTAATATATATATATATATATATATATATATATATATATATATATATATATATATATATATATATATATATATATATATATGCGTGAGTGCGTGTGCGTAATAATTTCGTCTGTTACATTTGTTACACGATTACAAGCGGCTTTTACAAGTGTTATTAATGTTACAAGTCATGTTGTAAGTTATGTTACGAGGGTTACAAGTAGTGTCATAAGTAGTGTCATAAGTAGTGTCATAAGTAGTGTCATAAGTAGTGTCATAAGTAGTGTCATAAGTAGTGTCATAAGTAGTGTCATAAGTAGTGTCATAAGTAGTGTCATAAGTAGTGTCATAAGTAGTGTCACAAGTAACGACTAAAGAAGCTACACCGATTCAAGGTAAACTTCGATAGTTCCTCGAGTCAGAGTTGTCCTTTGTTACTAGTAACGCAGTTTCCCCTGACCTGTTACGAGGCCAGCCTTCCTCGTTACATGCTTAATCAACCAGGCTGTTGCTGCTGGCGGCCTCAAGGTATATCGCGTCTAAATATACCCACATACGAAGCCAGCTATATCCACTTGGGTAATTCATATATACATTGGTCGTACGCGAGTCGTACATACGCGAGCCGTAATACATGGGTCGTACGTGAGTCGTACATACGCGAGCCGTAATACATGGGTCGTACGTGAGTCGTACATACGCGAGCCGTAATACATGGGTCGTACGTGAGTCGTACATACGCGAGCCGTAATACGTGGGTCGTATATACGTGGATAGTAATACGTAGGTCGTACGTACGAGTCAATGCTCCCGTATTACTGAGAATCTTCACCCAAGTCTTATTGACAAAGACGAGCCACCCACGCCCACACCCCCACTACGTGGGCGTGGCATCGCGAGACGTGGGGGGAGGCCATCGAGAGGCAAATACACCCTCAGGGGTGATGGGTGTCAGGAGGGAAGAGGAAGGCAGGTGACATAGGAAGGGGAAGAGGAAGGAATCCTGCGAGGCAGGTGAAGGTTGTAGGTGAGGGGGGTGCAGGGGAAGTGGAAGGAATCCTGCGAGGCAGGTGAAGGTTGTAGGTGAGGGGGATGCAGGGGAAGTGGAAGGAATCCTGCGAGGCAGGTGAAGGTTGTAGGTGAGGGGATGCAGGGAAGTGGAAGGAATCCTGCGAGGCAGGTGAAGGTTGTAGGTGAGGGGATGCAGGGGAAGTGAAGGAATCCTGCGAGGCAGGTGAAGGTTGTAGGTGAGGGGGATGCAGGGGAAGTGGAAGGAATCCTGCGAGGCAGGTGAAGGTTGTAGGTGAGGGGGATGCAGGGGAAGTGGAAGGAATCCTGCGAGGCAGGTGAAGGTTGTAGGTGAGGGGGATGCAGGGGAAGAGGAAGGAATCCTGCGAGGCAGGTGAAGGTTGTAGGTGAGGGGGGTGCAGGGGAAGTGGAAGGAATCCTGCGAGGCAGGTGAAGGTTGTAGGTGAGGGGGGTGCAGGGGAAGTGGAAGGAATCCTGCGAGGCAGGTGAAGGTTGTAGGTGAGGGGGGTGCAGGGGAAGAGGAAGGAATCCTGCGAGGCAGGTGAAGGTTGTAGGTGAGGGGGGTGCAGGGGAAGTGGAAGGAATCCTGCGAGGCAGGTGAAGGTTGTAGGTGAGGGGGATGCAGGGGAAGTGGAAGAGGAAACACTCTCCCTCCTAGTGTCTGGTGTTAGCAAGTGGTCTCTCCATCACAGAGTAAATGGTCGTTCCTCTCCCCCTCCTACCCCCTCACGGTCCAAGACCATTTATGTACCTCTAACCTCGTGACTCCTACAGGACAGCTACGAGACGCACATTATTGCAATCACACCGCCAGACTTATTACATCCCAATTTTTGCTATACCTGCCTTATTTCTCCAGAATTAGATTTTAGATTTTGCCACTGAAGTGGCTAGTTTATTGTGCACCTCATATCCATCCTGTGGACGACAGTGGCTAGTTTATTGTGCACCTCATATCCATCCTATGGACGGTAGTAGCTAGTTTATTGTGCACCTCATATCTATCCTGTGGACGATAGTGGCTAGTTTATTGTCCACCTCATATCCATCCTATGGACGATAGCGCACTAGCATATGGACACACAAAAGGCCCAAGAACTAGGCCCCAACACTCCCGTATTTCTCCAGGCAGTAACGAGAGGCAGCGTTATTACCCGTTATTCTCCTGTGGGGGTTATTTGTGTATTGTTCCAGTCACGGTATTGTGGCTTTTTGTTCATTATGTCCTTGTATAAAGCCACTGGATGTCGAAACGTTGAAAAATTAAAGATACCCAGATGTTTGAACGTGTGTGTGAGTCAACTCAAGACTTGTTGCTGCTAACTTTATCATTACTGGTAACTGCAATGAAGAATGAGATACATGAGCAACATTTGGGAATCTTTATTGTGGAAACGTTTCGCCAGCCAGTGGTTTCTTCAGTCTAATACAGAGAACAACGGTGGAAGATAAGTGAGGTAATCAGTCCATCAGTCTGGAGTCGACGTGAACATCGATTCCAGGATGAGGACTGATTACCTCAAACTATTCATCTTCCACCGTTCTTCTCTGGACTGAAGAAGCCACTGGCTGGGCGAAACGTTTCCCCAATAAAGAAACCAAATGATGCACAAGTGTCTCGTGTGACACTCACGTCAGGAGACATACTCATGTTTACTGACATACAAAACGCCACAGTAATTGTCAGTTTTGTTGTCCAAAGAGGATGTTAAAACTACCTTTGGTAAACCAGCTAATCGTGAAAAAACAAACACTGTTTAAGCAGTTACAGGTTGGGTAGCCGCACTCGAGTCCTGGAGGTCGGAAGCACAGTGCCTGCACTCTGAGGGAGCGTTGGAGAAACTGCAGTTCCGAGGGGAGGGGTCATTTGAGTTATGCCTGTGCCCTTTTGGAAAGACAGCTATTGAATGAATGATAGTGAACTTGTTTCCGTTTTTGGTGTAGGGGAAGGAGGTCAGCCTATCTCGGTGGGGAACGGTCGGTGTGTTGAGAGTGTGACCCGTGATATGGAATATATAGGCTCGTGATCCCTAGTTACTCACCAGACATGGCCTTTCCACTCATGTAGTCTTGTTTACAGATGAACTTGTTCTCGTCGAGGACGTAGAGTTCTTCACCGGTGGAGAGCTGCTTGCGGCAGACGCAGCAGGTGAAACACTTGAGGTGAAAGACGCGGTCGCGAGCCTTCCGTACCAAGTCTTGCGGAGAGATGCCCTGCAGACATCCCGAACACTTCGTCCCAAATCTCCTGCGGGAGGGAGAAAGATCAAGCTTAGTTGAGGCTGGGTAAGGGGGCGCTATAATAATAAATTATATATATATATATATATATATATATATATATATATATATATATATATATATATATATATATATATGTATGTATGTCACTACCCAGAGTTCCTATAGAGTATGTTTGCACTTGACCACCAATATGGCAGCCAAGCGTGTATCAGGGATGCCGTGTTTACCTCTCGTGAAACATGCCACATATTTCAAGCATAATATTGTAAATTACTAATAATACTGCACCACCACCACTACTATTACTAATAATATGTATACATTTAACGTTTATAGTATACGAATTCTGATGAAGTGATACACTAACCTCTGTAATGTGTTCACAATTATAAAATACAAGAGCGGCAACACAACAAAGCTTACAGAGGTCACAGTGGGTCTTCGTTCGACCTCAATAAGCACAGATGATTATACCATTAAGATATTACAGTCATATACTCTCATAACTAATCATCTTTCCATCACAATATGCATCACTACCACCATGAACACTGGTCACTTACCAGGTTACAATCTTATCAACTAAGGTCATTCATCTAGCTGGTGAAAAGTGTGCATACAGTCTCAAGATTTTAGATATATCATCATTAATAATGATTTGTCATTTCCTGTACTGTTTGTTATGAGGTTTCGTGTTGCAACACGTTGCAACACGTGTGCAAACTTTGGGTATGTTTATTAACGAAGCCTTGCGCCTGACTAGGCTTCTTCAGGCTGATTTAACACTTCCGTTTACCGGAGTCGTTTCCGGAGGCTGCTGCCCAACGACCAGGCCTCTTGGTTGCTAGCCTGACCGATCATGCTGTTAGTGCCCGCTATCCGCACTCCAACGTATGCACCACAACTCTGCTGATCTGGAACAGTTTTGAGGAATCTGTAGAACTCCCTCTTCAACACAGCATGAAGATCCCTTAACACTGTGTTCTCTCACTGTACTCAACGTTTTCCTTCTTCGTTGGAGGTATCCTGCACCGTCTGCCAACCTCGTGTTCATTGTGTTCTTAAGTAGCAATTTCGGTGTGCAGGTTTCAGTCCAATCTTCCAGTATCTCCTAGTTGTAGCTTATGATGCATCTTTCTTGCCAAATTCTAAGGAGTACAGCTCTAGGGATTTCGAGTGTTCCTAGTAATTTAGAACCTGAAATTATACGAGCTGTGAAGGTGTTCTATATTTTACAGCTCAAAAGTTTCGCCTGCCTTGAAGGGGGCAATTAGCACACAGCAATATTCCAGCCTAGAGAGAACGAGTGATCTGAAATTTCATCACTAGCTTGGCAACTTGTTTTGAAGGTTCTTGTTATCCAGCCTATCATTTTTTCATGTAGTGATAACATTGTGATCCTTGAACCTGAGATCTGACATTATCACTCCCAGGTCCCTCACATTTTGTTTCATGTCCTTCATTCTTCCTTGACGTAGTAACTGAAATTTGTCCTTGTTGAACACATTGTTGAACCATTGTTGTCAGTGGCCCACTGGAACACTTTAATGATATCACCTTGGAGGCTCACTGTGTCTTCTATGAAGCTCATTTTCATATAGAGTCTAGTGTCGTCTGCAGAGGATGATACAGTGTTCTGATTTATGTCCATGTCTATGCCAGATATGAAGCTGAGAGAAGGAAGTGGAGCTTTGGGGTTCAGAATTTTTCACTGTAGTACCCCCTGATTTCACTCTGTTTACTAATACTCTTTGGGTTTTATTTGTTAGGAAGTTAAATATCCACATCTGCGCACCTTACCAGTTATTCCTTTTGTATGTATTTTGTGTACAATTACCCCAGGGCTGCATTTGTCAATGGCTTTTGAAAAGTGTATACTACACCTACATTTTCCTTGCTTTCTAGCGCATTCAAAACCATGTTGTAATGGTCAAATAATTGCGATTGCAAGAAGTGACCTGTTCTGAGCCCATGCTGACCTGGGATGTGCATATGCTGCGATTCCATGCGATTGATAATCTTCCTTAACACACTTGATAAAAAGAAAACTATGTGGGACATTAGGGCTATTGGTCTATATTTTTTTTTTTTTGGCAATTGCATTGCTGCCACTTTTGTGGAGTGGGGGAATATGGGTGGGTTTTTAATGACCGTGGAATGACTTCCGTGTCTTGGCTTCTCTATCGAATATTTAAGGCACGTGTCAAGCGTTTCTTGCAATTATTGATGAATATGGAGTTCCACGAGTCTGATCCTAGGGGCAGAGTGCAAGGGTAGGCAATCAATGACTTCTTCGAAGTCAAGTGAGATTCGATGAAATCATTTTGGGTCAATTTTCAGGCAGATTAGTGGCAGATTAGGAAGATTAGTAGTAATACTGGGACTTATTTCACTCATTTCTTTGTTGTTTTCAGTGTATGTTTCATCTGTAATCAAAAGCCCGATACTAGATTTTTTTTTACCTGAATTTTCCTTATCAGAAATACTTTCAATTTCTCTCAATTTCACTAATGGCTTCTAGCTTCCCCAGCCAGTGTTACATACCTTCCTTCAGTGTGTGGTGGCTGTGAGGAGCTCTGTTATCAGTCTTCTCCTATATAGGGCACGCCTCTCCCTTTCCAACCTGCACCTTCTCATTCTTCCTAACAGTATGTGTCTGGAGAATACTTCTAATGTCATTGAGCTCATCCTCTTGATGAATAATAGTAGTAGTAATAGTAGCAATAGCAGGATGATGTTTTGGCGTGATCATTCCAGCAGAACTTGAAGTAATTTTGAGGTCAACCCTTGGTCAAAATTAATGAATGTCTGGCCTCAAACACAAGTATGTTACATTCACACTACAAATTATTTACAGCAGGGGCTGAGAACAGGTAGTCAGACGACTACAACGCTGAAATTTCACATACATACACTTAATTACAGCTGTACTACTGTATTAAATAACAATAACTTGTATATATTATACTACTGACATCTGGCTTAATATTTAAAAAAAAAAAAAACTTTCTTCACACCCGATGGATTTTCAATAAGAGCGAATTTCCCAGCCAATAGGGCGGACACAGTTGCTTGAGTCACGTGACTCGAAACTGTTGCTACATGTGTCATTTGGCCGTAAGTCTTTTAGCGTATTACGTCAAACGTTGTGCGAGCGGCAGACCCATCGCTGGTAACTTGCTTAGTATCTATTAGTCGGCCTAGTTGTGTCGTCAGCTACAGTAATTTGCTTGTTACTTGCAGTTCCGACGTCCAGGTCATTAATTTGGCACCACCGACGGCACTCGCCGCACCACCGACGGCACTCGCCGCACCACCGACGGCACTCGCCGCACCACCGACGGCACTCGCCGCACCACCGACGGCACTCGCCGCACCAGCAACATTAGCGGGTATATTGAGCGAACACACTCAGCATTCGCTAACACACCTGGGAATAAGCGCATCTATGCCTCTCCTCTCTAATCCCCTCAGAGGGGAACCACAATCCCCTTCCCACAGACCGCCAGATAGATTCCCCTCTTAATTCCCCCCTCCTCTTCCTGCCCCCTCGCCCGTCTCTTTCCCCTCACAAGGGGTTGGTGTCAATAGCAATTTAACCAGCCAGTGCGCAAAGCTGAACGTGATCCTATTCTCCCTCAAGTACGACCCTTACCCCTCCCCCTGCGTAAGGATGACAGAGTCGTCCTCAAATACTACTTACTCGAGGGGCACTATACTCATCTCTAACTCTACAGTCACCTCTAAATTCCACACAAAAGCATTCTAGCATGGACAAGCAAGAGTTGGAAACTAAGAACTACGAAAATAGTACAACTCGGGGGCAAGGAAGTGGGCAAGATTGTTGGAGGGGCTCACTGCCCCTACAACACTGGCAGGGAGTGGGCAAGACTGTTGGAGGGGCTCACTGCCCCTACAACACTGGCAGGGAGTGGGCAAGACTGTTGCGGGGGCTCACTGCCCCTGCAACACTGGCAGGGAGTGGGCAAGACTGTTGGAGGGGCTCACTGCCCCTACAACACTGGCAGGGAGTGGGCAAGATTGACGATTGATGAAAACAAGATATACCTAAGTAACTCAATACTTTAGATGGAACTATTCACACAACTCAGCCACAACGAGACAATACCGTGACTGGAACAATACCGTGACTGGAACAATACCGTGACTGGAATACCGTGACTGGAACAATACCGTGACTGGAACAATTCGCAACACGCACGGAGAAGCGCTCAACCTGTAGATGTCATATAGCACCTAATGAAGGTCTTTAATACAGGGAGATTTCTCAGTACATATACAGAAGAGTATCAGAGTATGTAAACAGACATATTTCCTAATATATATAGAGTGGTATGGTGGTAATGATGTCATACAGTACCGACATGTGCAACAGAGCAGTCTTGATGAAGCTGAAGCATTGGCAGGAAGATGATCGCTTATATAGGAGTTAAATGAGGTGCAGCAGTTGAAGGCATCATCAGCGGTGGGCGGGACCCACTACTGGAAGTAGGTCATGCCCGGAAGTTGAGCCAAAGATTAACAAACAGTTACAAGGTGTCGTCTGTACCTCAGTATTGAATTAATAAAGTAACTGATTGTCGAGCCATCTTCAGAATAGAGGTACTCAGGTATTGTACGTGTCTTACTCATCAACTAGTCGGTACACCATTGTTACCACCATATCTGTGACACAGCAACACCATAGAATCATGGTACAGAGGTTACTTTCACCTGTTAAACCACTGGTCCAACTCTTGGGCATGATATACTTCCAGTAGAGGGTCCCGCCCACTGTTGACGATGCCTTCAACTGCTGCAACCTCATCTGACTCCTATATAAGCGACCGTTTTCCTGCCAATGCTTTACAGTCACCAAGACTACGCTGGTGAACACCATCTAGACTAAGGGACTGATTACCTCGTCTTCTACTCTCTCCAGCTTCAACACCATCAAGAAACATCTGCATTGATTTAATGAAGCCACTGGTTGGCGAAACGTCTTCAAAATAAACATACCCAGCTGTTGTACATATGTCTTATTTATCTCTTAGAATTATCTGACAGTACACAGAATGGTTTCTCTCTCCCGCCAAGAGTCTATACACTTAAAAGTGTGTGTCTCTCTCTGAGTATATTGACCAGCCAGTGGGATATATTCTATGGTAACTGGAAGGTATATCTAACCTCTTCTAACCTAATATAATTGAAAAACAATAGTTTGAGTTTTCCTATTAAAAATCAATGTTTCTAAATACTATTATTTAAAGTGCATTATGTTTGCGCTTAAAGGTGAGAGGCTGGAGTGGTTAGTGAGTGAGGTGGCTGGGGTCTGAGTTGTGGGGTTGCTGGGGTCTGGTGTGTGGGGTGGAGCTGCTCTTCTGACCAAGGCTGACTGCTGCACCTCCCCCCAGGCCGCTCAGACGGCCCTAAGCTTCCCTGATCCTGCTTTAGAGCTTTGTTTTAATCAGGTAGAGCTGGGGTGAGCGATGGTATCAGCGCGGCGAAAAATCGGCTCTTTTAGCAGGTGCGGGGATCAACACGGCTAGATGCCAAGTAGACGATTTTCTTAAAACTCTTCTCCATCCGTGAAAGAATCTACCTAATCAAAATCATCGCTCATATTTAAATTAACTAGCCCACGATACACTTATTTGTTTATAATTATAAATAGAGCAAGAATGAATTAGGTGACTTGGAGAGAGAATAAAAAATATTTTGGATTTCATTTATGGCAACAGAGCGTAGGGGGGATTTGCCCGTTTTCTATTACGACCGAGAAATTGCCGCCGATTGTTCAGCTTTGACGCTGGAAAATGAGTTTTCAGGGAGATTTTCTGGGATGAGCTGCGATGCCTTTCACAAAAATGTGGAGCAGAAATGGGTAAGCGATAGGATGTCACGTGTCCGCGTTTTACGAATAAAATGTCGGAAAATAGTGGAGTACCCGTGGGAGTTCGACCCACACATGAAGACTGGGAAAAAAAAAATATAGTAACGGTGCGGCTTTACATACATACATATACAACTGTGTGTGTGTGTGTATATATATATATATATATATATATATATATATATATATATATATATATATGTCGTGCCGATTAGGTAAAACTGGTCAATTAGCAAGAACTCATCTAAAATTAAGTCCTTTCTAAAATTTTCTCTTATACGTTTAAAGATATATTTTTTTCATTTATGTTAATGTAAAAATTTATAATTTTGTACCAAGAGAAACTTTGAAAACCTACCTAACCTTATTACAACAAGCGCAATTTAATTTAGCCTAACCCAACTAAATATATTTTAGATACGTTAACATTAATTTAATAATAAACAAACACAATGAAATATATTTTTTTCGTTATGTTCAGAATGATTTTGGCGAAATTATTGCATACACAAATTTTCACTTGTCTTATATGGCAAGGTGAGCGTTGCTATTTAAGCCAAAATCGCAAGTTTTACCTAATCGGCACGACATATATATATATAATTAAGTCGTGCTGAATTGGTAAAATTGGTCAATTAGCAAGAACTCGTTTAAAATTAATTCCTTTCTAAAATTTTCTCTTATACGTTTAAAGATATATATTTTTTTCATTTATGTTAATGTAAAAAATAATAATTTTGTACCAAAATAATCTTAGAAAACTTACCTAACCTTATTATAACAAGCCTAATCCAACTATATATATTTTAGATACGTTTTCAATAATTTAATAAACACAATACAATTAAACATTTTTTTTTGGTTCAGAATGATTTTTTGCGAAATTAATGCATACACAAATTTTTGCTGGCCTTATTCGGCAAGAAGAGCGTTGCTATTTAAGCCAAAATTGCAAATTTTACCTATTCGGCACGACATATATACATTATATAAAATTTATTTATTTTGAATGCTACCACGTAATTTTTCGTTTCTTGGCTGAATTACACGGGTTCACCTTTTGAAAATTACAAGACCCCCGGAAAACATTTTGAGATATTAATTTTTTCCTAAACCGTGTGAGTAGAGGAAGGAAGCAGTGTAGTGACGACTGTCTCCCCTTGTATGGAATAATTCCACGCGGTTATGAACGCCATGGCGACCTTTGCTAGCTCCTCAAACAATAATTTTAAGGGTAAATGCGCTTAAAAACACCTCAAAATAACACGTTTTTTACCGCCAGGTGAACGTCGTTCACATGTGCCGTTCACATAAGACTCCATTTCACACATTATGGATGTCAGAGTTGTCTTCGGCAGCAGTAAATTGGAAATAATGACATATGATCAAGAATGACAAAGAACTCGGGGCGCGAGAATGATACCAACTTTTTACGAGAGATGAGAAGTATTAGCGGGAAGTATTAGCGGGAGGAATAGCGGAAATGGGGGTCTCTGTGCGGGGAACAACAGTAAACGCAATTCTCCGTGATTGCCAGGTGCATAAACAGTTTCCGGTTGAGGTGGTATTTAACATCAACGGAGTTTATCTTACTTTTTCTTCTGTTTCTGGTAGTGGAGGAGTGGGTGACTACTTGGAGCGGGGCACGTCCGTTCTGGAGTGTTTGACACCACCACCAGTGTGACACCACCGCCTGTCACCACCACCAGTGTGACACCACCGCCTGTCACCACCACCAGTGTGACACCACCGCCTGTCACCACCACCAGTGTGACACCACCGCCTGTCACCACCACCAGTGTGACACCACCGCCTGTCACCACCAGTGTGACACCACCGCCTGTCACCACCAGTGTGACACCACCGCCTGTCACCACCACAGTGTGACACCACCGCCTGTCACCACCACCAGTGTGACACCACCGCCTGTCACCACCACCAGTGTGACACCACCGCCTGTCACCACCACCAGTGTGACACCACCGCCTGTCACCACCACCAGTGTGACACCACCGCCTGTCACCACCACCAGTGTGACACCACCGCCTGTCACCACCACCAGTGTGACACCACCGCCTGTCACCACCACCAGTGACACCACCGCCTGTCACCACCGCCTGTCACCACCACCAGAGTGACACCACCAGAGTGACACCACCAGAGTGACACCACCAGAGTGACACCACCAGTGACACCACTTACAACCAACTTTCCTTCGGTGTCAGTCAGCAAGACTTCAGTCAGCGTCAATTTTTTTGAACGAGGTTTAAACCCTATCGACTACACGTCTATCAAGGCTGTGTCTAACCTTATCACCACCAGACAAGAATACTTCCATCCCTAAAATAGAAATTAAACCCTGAGCATGTATATTATATATATATATATATATATATATATATATATATATATATATATATATATATATATATATATATATATATATATATATGAACTTTGAAATATTTGGTGATCTACCTCACCTCTCACTTCTCCCCCTCCGCTTCAAAGGTGTGAATGCACCCTCCTCCCTCACCTCTGGGAACCCTTTGATCTCACTGCTATTATTTCGTCTCTTGTTAGTGAACTACGTACCAGCGTACGTAAATATGTACACACACACAGTCCACGGATGTAGTCAATTGTGTAATAGTGATGGCTGGCGCAGATAACTGAACTAAGCACTGTACTGACAGCCGCCCCGCCCACACTGACAAGCGCCACAACTCCACAGCGCCACAACTCCCACAGCGCCACAACTCCCACAGCGCCACAACTCCCACAGCGCCACAACTCCACAGCGCCACAACTCCCACAGCGCCACAACTCCCACAGCGCCACAACTCCCACAGCGCCACAACTCCCACAGCGCCACAACTCCCACAGCGCCACAACTCCCACAGCGCCACAACTCCCACAGCGCCACAACTCCCACAGCGCCACAACTCCCACAGCGCCACAACTCCCACAGCGCCACAACTCCCACAGCGCCACAACTCCCACAGCGCCACAACTCCCACAGCGCCACAACTCCCACAGCGCCACAACTCCCACAGCGCCACAACTCCCACAGCGCCACAACTCCCACAGCGCCACAACTCCCACAGCGCCACAACTCCCACAGCGCCACAACTCCCACAGCGCCACAACTCCCACAGCGCCACAACTCCCACAGCGCCACAACTCCCACAGCGCCACAACTCCCACAGCGCCACAACTCCCCTTCAACAGAAAAGTCAAAACACACATCACCAGGAAGCCAGCTGAAGGCTTCGGTCAGATGATCAAGGCCTATCTACATTACGTTTCAGTATATTGAGAGATCAGCAAAAGAGACATGAACAACGTCATTTTGTAATTGAAATCAGCTAACATGCAATAATTTTTCGTGTTTATATTACCGATCACAACGTAAAAAAACATTGAGGTTTTTAAACTCATCGATTTCAAAAATTAGTTCAATTATTTCTCGTATTTCTCATACCTAGTGAACACACGTAGTCTACACTTACGAAAATAACTGACAGGCGCAGCCACATCCAGGACACTAAGCTACGCTATTGTAAACAAAAGCCGATTCTTCAGAAGCGGAAACAAAAGCCGATTCTTCAGAAGCGGAAACAAAAGCCGATTCTTCAGAAGCGGAAACAAAAGCCGATTCTTCAGAAGCGGAAACAAAAGCCGATTCTTCAGGAAGCGGAAACAAAAGCCGATTCTTCAGAAGCGGAAACAAAAGCCGATTCTTCAGAAGCGGAAACAAAGCCGATTCTTCAGAAGCGGAAACAAAGCCGATTCTTCAGAAGCGGAAACAAAAGCCGATTCTTCAGAAGCGGAAACAAAAGCCGATTCTTCAGAAGCGGAAACAAAAGCCGATTCTTCAGAAGCGGAAACAAAAGCCGATTCTTCGGAGGAAGGGCGGAAACAAAAGCCGATTCTTCAGGGAAGCGAAGAAGCAAAAGCCGATTCTTCAGAAGCGGAAACAAAAGCCGATTCTTCAGAAGCGGAAACAAAAGCCGATTCTTCAGAAGCGGAAACAAAAGCCGATTCTTCAGAAGCGGAAACAAAAGCCGATTCTTCAGAAGCGGAAACAAAAGCCGATTCTTCAGAAGCGGAAACAAAAGCCGATTCTTCAGAAGCGGAAACAAAAGCCGATTCTTCAGAAGCGGAAACAAAAGCCGATTCTTCAGAAGCGGAAACAAAAGCCGATTCTTCAGAAGCGGAAAGCAAAAGCCGATTCTTCAGAAGCGGAAACAAAAGCCGATTCTTCAGAAGCGGAAACAAAAGCCGATTCTTCAGAAGCGGAAACAAAAGCCGATTCTTCAGAAGCGGAAACAAAAGCCGATTCTTCAGAAGCGGAAACAAAAGCCGATTCTTCAGAAGCGTAAACAATAGCCGATTCTTCAGAAGCGTAAACAAAAGCTGATTCTTCAGAAGAGTAAACAAAAGCCGATTCTTCAGAAGAGTAAACAAAAGCCGATTCTTCAGAAGAGTAAACAAAAGCCGATTCTTCAGAAGAGTAAACAAAACAGGGACCACCAAATTGGACGCAGCTCAAGACTTGTAAAGAGTAATGTATTAAAATATCACAGTAATATGGCAACTAGGGACTAATAAACTTGTTTATACAAATAGAACTTTAGTTTAACTAGTGTTGAGAAGACAGTGTTCAAGTTTTACGACCAGCAAACGTATCAATAATGTTATTAAGTTTTTTTCGCAGGCGGAACTTCCACTGACAGGACACCTGGACTCTTTGGTAGACTGACGCATTTTATCTCAGCACGTGTTGATCTCAGCACGTGTTGATCTCAGCACGTGTTGATCTCAGCACGTGTTGATCTCAGCACGTGTTGATCTCAGCACGTGTTGATCTCGGCACGTGTTGATCTCGGCACGTGTTGATCTCGGCACGTGTTGATCTCGGCACGTGTTGATCTCGGCACGTGTTGATCTCGGCACGTGTTGATCTCGGCACGTGTTGATCTCGGCACGTGTTGAGGTACATGAATCACAGGGATGTTAGGAAGTATTTCTTCAGTCACAGAGTGGTCAAGAAGTGGAATAGTTTGGGAAGCGATGTAGTGGAGGCAGGATCCATACATAGCTTTAAGAAGAGGTAGCGGAAAGTGAAGAGTCGGGGCCAGGAGCTATGAATCGACCCCTGCAACCACAACTAGGCGAGTACAGATCTACCTGGCCAAGAGGTACACAAACATACCTAAGTTGATACAGGAGGTTAACCTGACCTGTTACAGATGTTTAGATCCTGCCCGTCTTAAAGTTACAAGTGAAAACCTTGGATGATGAAGACAGATATTCAGAGAACTACTTAAGGTTTTCCTTGGGATACCTAATAATCAAGGTATATCTTTGTGATACCATACAAGGTATCCCTTAGGGATAGCAAATAATCATGGTATATCATCGAGTATTCCACTCAAGGTGTCCCTTAAGAGATATCTATAATTATCAAAGTATATCTTCGGAGATACCAAATATTCGAAGTATCCGTTGGGGATACCATATCAAGGTATCCTGAACACTAGTTTACACTCTTAAACAAAAGCTGATTCTCTAGAAGTGTATATAAAAATTGATTGTTTGGAAGTGTAAACAAAAGCTGATTCTTTAGAAGTGTAAACAAAAGCTAATTAATTAAAAGTGTAAACAATGTCTTAAATGAAATTCCAAATTGAGATTTTTTTTTTTGCATGTCAGACAAATTAACTAATAAGACGAGGCTGCAATGATTCAATTTTGCAACTTGCGAACTTAAAACTACATGATATTGCAAATTATCCTCCGTAATCTGATACCGATAATTCAAGAGCTGTTATTATTTTGCTCCAGAGCTCACAAGATGAGCTGGAGCTGGGCAATAAAGCAGCTGCTGTTGATGGGCAGGACTCAAGAGGTTTATTGGGCAATTAGTTCTATTGGTACCTGGCTGACGGATTGCATAAAGTACTGGACAAGAGTCCAGAACTCTTGGACATCGCGGCGAGCTCT